>PVKN010004499.1:0-33349 GCA_004027915.1 Capromys pilorides
GTACAGGGATTGAACCCAGGGCCTTTCAACTGTATTCTCAGACCTTTTCATTTTTTATTGTGGGTCTTGCTAAACCTCTTAAGTTACTCAGGCTGAGCTTGAATCCATGATCCACCTGCCTCCGCCTCTTAAGAGTTCTGGAATTACAGGCATCCATGGCTTTGGGCATTCTTAGGGCCGTTCCTTTCTGTCTCCTGTTTCTCTGAGTCCTTGTTAGACTTTACCATTAGTTTCTCTTCCACTATCTTGATTCTTTTGTTTAAAAATAATACAGATCCACATTAAGGATTCAAACTGTGTATTAGGACATGTGGAAAAATGGAGTCATCTTCTTTTGAAGGGAAGACTTGGAAGTTAGCAAAATAGCTCATGTTTGCAAAACTAGTCAGGGAAATTAGGTTGATGTTAAATTGAGCTGGGCTCAGGTGGGACGTTGTGCGGTGTTGCAAGCTGTTAGAAAAGGCTGTAGGAAGCGCGGAGCAGGTTGGCCAGCGAGAGGGTGGGTGCAGAGCCAGAGGCTTCCAGCCATAGGGAACAGGAAGGCTTCCTAGTGGGGTGGGCCGGGATTGGCTGTGCTGAACAGGAAGGCTCCCTAGTGGGGTGGGCCGGGGTTGGCCGTGCTGGACAGGAAGGCTCCCTAGTGGGGTGGGCCGGGGTTGGCCATGGGGGACAGGAAGGCTCCTAGTGGGGTGGGCCAGGGTCGGGGCTGGCGCTGGCACGCCCTTGTTGGATCCCAGGCAGGTGGCTGTCTGCTGCTGCCTTGAGTCATTGACGAGAATGTCCCCTTTCCGCGGTGGTGTGAGCATTGAGTGGAAGCGTACGGTGAATGCAGTGACTCGTGATAGATGCTTAGAAACGAGACAGAGTCGGAAGGCTTGAAGCCGGACATAGGGGATAAAAGCTGCACTTCTGAGATTTCATGAGAAACCCATTTTGTGTTGGGGCTGGAGGATCATGAAATGCGCCCCACCCCCCACCCCCCCACCCCCAGCAAGCTCTGTCGGGGAGCTCCTGCCCTGCCCAGCTGGGATCAATGGATGGTACGCTCTTTCTGTGGTCCTGGTTACACCACCCAATTGTTGACATGGTTGTTTAACCTCACACACCTAAAGCAAATTGTGTTTCTTAGCCCTGTCTTGCCAGTCTGTCCTTAGGACTACCCCGCATCTTCCCAAACTACTGGTTCTCCAGGGAAGCTGTCACCTCTCTCTCCTGGGGAAGGGAAGGCGCTGCCGGGGCTTTGGTTGTGTGGCTTTCTGATGTGCAGCCTGTGGCCTGTGAAGGGCTCGGCAGTGTCTTTTGCAGCTCCCGGAATGGCCTGGGGAAGTCTACTGTTGGACTCACCTTTGACCCGCCTTTTCTTGTACTGCCCATGCTCTGTGGGCCCAGGCTCATCCATCATGGCCTGCTGTCCCCCGGAGCTCTGGGTGCAGGCAGGGAGAGAAACACAGCCTCTGTTATACCCCATACCTCACGGGTTTTCTCAGTTCTCAGAGGACACCATGCCCGCTTCGTCTGCCTTATCACACCCTTCCAAGGAAGCACCCTGATTTGTTCATATTCTGGAAAGTTCTCAATTATGCAACGCCATGACTCCTGACAACTTTATGACATCATACAGGAGCCATTATTAATTCCATTTACCAAATATAGCTGAGGCCAGGGACAGTGAAGCCCTTTCCCAGGGCTACCCTGCAATTCTGTCACCTGCTCAGGTGATTTCCCTTATGTGCTGGCGCCTGGGATGCAGCAGGAAGTGGCAGTGGCACAGGCCTTGTTCTCACAGGGCTCCTTGTCTGCAGTAGCAGCACATATTAAACAAACACACAAACTTACTGCGGGGTGGGTGAGATGAGACAGGGTCTTCTGGTACCCTCAAACATTGTGCCCTGCTGTCTATAAGCTTTTTTTTTTTTTTTGGTACCAGGGTTTGAACTCAGGACCCTGTGCTTGCCGGGCAAGCGCTTATTCTACTGAGCTATCTCCCCAGCTCTGCCCTTCTGTCTTTGAGCTATGATTTATCTGCCATGGCTAAAATTTAGGACGTTGGTTTGCAGAGGCACCCCAGGTGTCAGTAAGTGCCCTCCCATGTCCCAGGGCACCATCTGTTACTGACAGTGGGACTGGGTGGTGATTTTCCCAAGCCACCGTGACCTGACCGCCGCAGCTGTCTTCACACCTGTCCCTTGTGCTTCATCTGAAGCAGCTGTTCCAGCTGCCCTGCAGCTCCTCCTAAAGGAGACCTTTTGGTGGTTAGAAACTTATAGGTGGGCAGAAAGACTTTGTCAAAGTCACTAGTAATTTGTGTAAAGCTGTGAATCCCAGTAGTGTGATGGAAGTACCTATGTGACACTCGTCTCCTATTTCCCTTTCTCCCTAGGTACGTGTCCGATTTCACCAATACTCTCCAGTCAGTGCGCAAGAAATGCAAACTGGATGACATTCCTTCCAACTCCCTCTTTCAGGAAGACTGGACTGCTTTTCAGAGCTCCGTTAGGTACTGTGGAGTTGCAGCTTAATCCAGGGGCGCCTGGTTTGGTGGGCGTTGTGGAAGATAGCAGATGTGTTCACGGGGTGCTCATTTTTCCCCTTCACTGCTTCTTTAAAAAAAAAAAAAAATCCTAAAAATAAGATTAAAAGTAAACTGCAAAAGCAAATCCTCTAGGTTCAAAAATCAGGCCAATAGACCAAATGCCAAACCCGCTGTCAGTAAGAGTCAAACACCAAAAGAGCCCTCTAGTCGCGCAGGAGGCTTCAGAGGCCTTTGCTCAGGCCTCCTCTCCGTCAGGGAGCACTCACAGCGTGAAGTGGCCACATTCGCCACTCTGCTGTGCTTCGCTCCACTCCCAGGGGCCCATCCGCTTTGCTCTAGATGAAGATGGAAGGAAGTATAGGACTGTCCCTAAAATCACTCCTCGGGGACATCATTTCTAGAGTCAGCACCTGAGCTGCATCACCTGCTTAGATTCTTCTTTCGGTTCTGGGAATTGAACTCATGGCCTTGTGCTTGCCAGGCAGGTGCTGTGCGCTGAGCTGTATCCCCCACCCCTGGCCCCTTGGCCTCTTGCCTGAGCCCTAGGCCATGGTACTTCTCAGTGATGTGAGCACACACCAGGCTACCAGGGTAGATCCAGCTCCACCTGGGACTGTTTCTGTGCCCACCGCATGGGCTCTGTTCTGGGTTTGTATTTTCTAATGAAATTGGATGCTGTCGATGCTCAGCATATCCTCTGCCATCTGCGGAGCCTTGGCAGGCAAGAAGTGCCCTGCGCGAGTCTTGTTGCCTCTGTGTGAGTGGAATATTTTACCTTCTCATAAAGATTTCGTATGATGGAATGCCTAGATACCCTGGTGATGACATTCTTAGGGAAAGTTAAAAGTTAACGAGGCTTCAGATATTTTTAATGCTTAGATTCGCCCTGACCTTATGAGCTCGATGTTGAAGGGCTCCGTAGCTAGAGTCTGACTTCTGGCCTAAAATCACTTGAAAATGAAAGAATTATTAAATGTAGATGTGGTGACCCCTGAGGCTTTTCCCTGAGAAACAAATAGATCAATCTTCTGCCTATGCTGGGATGCGTGGGAGAGAGATACTTGTAATCCCAGCAGTTTTATGCCTTACAAATAGGCATCTAACAGATACTAAATAATAAATGTTGATCCTGAAATTTAGATACAAAGTATTTCCAACACATTTTCTCAAAGATAAAACTCACTGTTTTGGAAATGTAGAAGTATTTGAGGTGGTGGTAGGTAGAATTGGGGTTCAGGGCAGGGACGTAGAGACATAGTGGAAGGGATCTCCATTAATAGCTAGTTGGTAAAACATTTCAGCTGGGCCAGGAAACAGTCAGCAGCTTTCCCAGAACCCAGCACCACCAAAGGAGCAAATAGCTAGAATTTTTATGAATGAGACAATGTTTGACCTGTAAATGTTGACATTCTTGGTACTTGAACATGAAGTGCTTTTTGTTTTGTTTAGGATAATAGCCACCTGTGGAGAGCTCCTGCGGCAGTGCGGAGACTTTGAGCAGCAGCTCGCCAGCAGGTAGGATCTCAGGTGGGAGGAGCACACGCTCCAGCAAGGGCAGCAGATGGTCACATCCGAAAGCCACAGGCCCCAAGGACTGCCTGTACTTGGATTCAGGGTGTCATTATTGTCACCATTAAACATTTATGGAGTCTCTGAAAAGGGCAGGGCTGTGGCAGTGGCCATGTGACTTCAGCCTGCTGCGGAGGTCTCAGCCAGAGAAGGAAACGGGACGTGCTGTTCCGGGGTGACTGGGCCGAGTGCCTGCAGGCTGTGACTCAGTTACTGCACCCAGAACACACGTGTCCCCACAGAGGGCTGTTGCAGCAGCACCCATCCCCTAGCCTCGAGCTTCACCCTGGTGGTGCGCCTGCCTGGGCCTGTGGGGGGCAGGGGGGTGTCAAAGAGGAGCTCTGGGGCCACTCTAGGGAAAGTCTGTTCTGTCCCCTCTCTGTAGTATCTATAGTATCTATCCGTTCAGTCCTCTGGTACCGCTAGGTTTTTGTATTGCCTGGACTTGGCCCTATGTGGGCAGTTTGCCCACAGAGGACGCTGCTTCCAGTGTTTCCTCCATCTAGCTACCTCCCTCGCTCCCTCAGCACAGCTATTTCTACTTCTGAGGGCCTGAGGAGCTCGCAGTGGTCGTCCGTTGTTATTGTGTACTGGGGCTTCAACCCAGGGCTTTAGTGCTGAGTTGTGCCCCAAGTCCTTCTTTAAATTTTTTGCTTAAAAATTTTGAGCCAGGAGAAAGGCAAGGCAGAGGGCATCACAATCTGACTTGAAATCATACTACAAAGCTACCCTGATAAAAGATGTGTGGTACTGGCAGCAAAACAGACTGGAAGATGAGAGCACAGATGAGAAGATGCAGAACCAGCTTCAGACACACCTACTCACTTCTTCTTTGATAGAGGCGCAAAACACCTTCACCGGGAGAAAAATAGCCTCTTTAATAAGTGGTGCCCGAAAAGCTGACTTTCAAACGGTTCGTTCTCACTGTGGACAGAGTCTTGCGGCGCTGCGGAGACAGTAGGAGCAGCTGTCACTGCATAACTCCCAAGTAGCCTAGCACAGAAGGTACATGACGTGCTGGCGTGACTGGAACTGAGCAGCCCAGGCATAGCCAGCTGCATGCGGATAGTGTGAAAGAGGCCGGCAGCACCCCACCCCCACACGCGCTCATGTGCAGTGAGGAGAACCTGGGGGGCTGGTGGGGGGGCTCTGGCTGGTAGAAAGAGGTGCACCTGGAGCACTTGCATAGTTAAAGTTGCAGGGCATGTTGTTTTCATAATCAGAGTGGGAGCTCATTTAAAAACACTGATAATTCACAAGTATTCAAAATAAAAACTGAACATCACACCCTAAAAATCCTTCTCCCCCAGAAATAATCTCACCAACAGTCTCCTCACTTCCCACTTTTAAATTTATTAGTTAGGTTGAGTCTGGACCCTTGGCACTGAGCCTACACGTCTATCTATCTATCTATTGATTGTCTTTCTGAGACAGTCTCACTGTGCAGTTCAGGCTGCGTTAAGCTGCCTTTGTAGCCCAGGCTGGTCTCAATGTCACAGTGATCCTCCTGCCTCAGCTTCTGAGTGTTGGGATTGCAGGCGTGCGCCTCCGCACTGGGCTACCCCCTTTATTTTAAAATAGGGTCTTCCTTACTTGCTATGTTGCCCAGGCGGGCATTGAACTTGGGCTTCTCCTGCCTCAGGCTCCCACAGTGCGAGATTATAGGGATGCACATGCACCTCCACACCTGCCCCCCACTGCCCTTGCTGAGCTCCAACAGTAAGGACTTCATGTGAACTGATGCATTAATCCTCCCAGGGGCTGCAGAGTTAGGTATGCTTGTCTCCATTTTTATAAATAAAGGCTACCGAGGCACAGACTTAGGTGTAGGTTAATTTTTTTTTAGGTTAAAAAATTGCAGAAATAACTGTTTGAGGCCCTGACCTGAAGGTTGATATAACCTGAGTCGTCTAAGGCTGTAAGTATATTTTTCAGGCATCTTTTCTCAGCAGTGTTTTTTTTTTTTCTTTGCCCCCTCCAGAGAGTAGGAACAGATCTGGTTAGGAAGGCAATGGGACTGTGACAGATAACGAAGGAGCCCTTCTAACTGCACTTTGCCATCCAGAGAGAAGGCCAGGCCCTGCCGTTGGCAGGATGAGCAGCCTGGGGTCCAGCACGGCCTCTGAAGCAGTGATGTCGCCTTAGAAGCCCTGCCTGGAGAGGACCGGTCACCATCCCTGTTCCTGCCCGGGAGGCTGCACTGCGTGTGCGGCAGCCAGGCTGCCTGAGAGCTGATCTTATCTCTTGTCAGCTCACCTGCAGAACCCCGGCTCCCTTGGGAACTAGCCCCACTGCCAGCTGCTAGAGTGTACCAGAGGACTTCCGAGATAAGATGCGGGTTGGGACCTGGCTCCTAAGACTGCCTCTTTGCTGAAGGCATCAGCTAGTGATTTATGGGCTGAGTAAAGCAGGGCTGCAGTGGATGTGGTCTGTGGGATCTAACTCAGTGCCTTGGGCGAATTACATGGAGACTGCAAAGTCCACGCCTCCTCTGCCTTGGGTGGGAATGCCAGGGCCGTCACTGATCGATGGCGGTTCTGCTTTCCAGTTTCATGATGATGTAGAAGGAATGCACATCCATGACAAACTGTATTTTGAATTTGGAATTTTTTATCTTTCCTAGGTAGTGACCTCCCCATAGTCTACAGTGTGTTGCTGAAGCGAGCATGCCCAGTAGGTCGGGTGTGTCAGATGCGCTTTGGGCGTAATACTTTTACCTTGGGACGGCTGCCTCATTGCAAGCCCTGGCACGTGTTTTGCCAGGGAAGGGTCTGCATGTCTTGGAAAGGAAGCAAATTGAGGAAACAGGGAACTGTAACCCCCTCCCTCCTCTGCGCCCACAGCGATGGTCCCCTGCGCAGGATCAGCACGTTAGCACCTGCTGAGTGCTCTGGGAGGGCCAGGACTGTGCTTGCCCAGGGGATGTCCTCATCTGATTTGAGCCTTGTCCAGGAGTAAGGCATTTTTCGAAAAGAAATCAAGTGCTCTGTGAAGTTTAGTAGTAGTACTAACAATAGTCGTACATGTGATGAGATCAGGTACTAAGGACAAGGTCCCCTAGCGATGTCTGCATGGAAAGAACACTAAGAAAAGATGACTTAGCTCTTTGGGGCTGGAGTTGAGTTATAGCGTCTGCTACTCAAAGCATTGCCGACATAACTAGCCTCCCTCAGCTTGGATGCTAGGGTGGTGTAGGGGGTCAGGTTTCCCTGAGGCAGAAGCGCGTATGGCAGTAGCCCTCCACGGGAGAGCCGACTCATCAGAGGCAGGGGTTAGGTCAGCCTGACTTTCTGGTCACTGGACCCAGGGTCATTGATCATTAATAAGCCTTTCCTGAGTGCCTGCCGTGTGCCTGGCACAGTGCTGGGTGCAGGGTGCTCTGTGTTTGTCTTCATGATCCAATGGGGATGACGTGAGACCACGTGATGTGTGTGTAGCGGAGGCAGGCAGCTGAGGGTGCTGAGGACCAGGAGCCCCACCTGGGGCATCAGGGAAGCTGTGATGGAGGAGGGTGTTTGGGGTGTATCCTGACGGAGAAGCAGGCCTCCTCAGGTGCACAGGGAGGAGGGAGGGCATGCCACTAGAGGGCCTGTGAGCAGGGAAGCCCTGGAAGAGTGGCCAGGCCAGGGGTGCTGGGGGTGGGTGTGCCTGGCAGCGTCTGAGGCCCCGGTGATGCAGGCACCTGTGTGCCATGCCGGGGTGTGTGTGTGTGTGTGTGTGTGTGTGTGTGTGTGTGAGAGAGAGACAGGGTCTCACCATGCAGTTCAGGCTGGCCTTGAGCTCACTTTTGTAGTCCAGGTTGGTCTTGAACTTGCATAGATCCTCCTGCCTCAGCCTCCCAAGTGCTGGGATTACAGGGGTGCGCCACCACGCCCGGCTTTTTGTTGTTGTTGTTGTTTTTGGCCTGGGTGTTTTTGTCCTGAGTAAGAGGTACCTTTGCCTTTTGAAAAGATTGCTCTTCCAGCCCTTTGGAGGACTGATGAAGTGGAGTATGGAAGGGTGCAGAGAGAAGGGACTTAGGACAAGTAGGGAAGGTGAGGG
The DNA here is from genome assembly GCA_004027915.1 of Capromys pilorides. Taxonomy (NCBI): domain Eukaryota; kingdom Metazoa; phylum Chordata; class Mammalia; order Rodentia; family Capromyidae; genus Capromys; species Capromys pilorides. Next base: position 8,144 of record PVKN010004499.1, read on the forward strand.
GACAGGATAGTCCATGGATTGAGAGTGTCTTAGTTACTTTTTACTTGTTGCTGAGACAAATACTCGACACTCAAAATGAAGGAAGGAAAGGTTTATTTAGTTCTCAGTTGCTGGAGGTTTCAGTCCATATTCGGTTGGCCCAAGGCTGAGTGGAACAGGGCAGAGAGCATCCAGTTCATGGCGGCGGAACAGCAACAATCACGACAGAGGCAACAGACCAACCAGGATGCAGAGAGCAACAGCAGGAGTCTGTCTCTCTGTCTCTCTTTATGTTACATTCAGGCTCTCTGCTTCAGCCTATCTGCCTTAGGCCACACCCATAATCCCAGTCATACTCAGACACACCCATAATCCCAGCTATACTCAGACCGATAATCCCATCAGTAGTAAAACACATAATCCCAGTGGATCAAGAGTCAAGTAATCCCAGCAGTACTCAGACCCATAGTCCCATCAGTACTAAAACACCTAATCCCAGTGCGTACAGGCGGGCAGGGTCAGAGTGGACCAGCCTTGGGATGTGTGGAGTGCCTCTTCTCTTCCCGTACTCCCATGCACACGTAAGTGTGGTACGGAAGGCGGAAGGGAGCATGTGAGAAGGGCAGGAGGGCTCTGCGCGGGGTGGCTGCCCTGTGTCCTCAGTGTGAGGCTGCGGCTGCCCAAGCATCGCTTGGCAGGGAACCTCTACTAGACGGTTTTCTTTCTTGAAACTGGAAGCACAGCTCCTTTCAGTAGATCTCTCTGTAGTGCCTGTGACACAAAGCTTCTCAGTGCTGAGGCAGGAGCCCCACGCAGCCCACCATGTAGGGTGGTACGTCCTGTGGGTAGAGAGGCACAGGGTGGGAGCATCGTCACTCTTGCCCAGGGGCCTTGGTAGCTGGGGTGCCAGTGACTCACCTGACATCTGACTGTTCCCCATGGCGATGCCCACCCATGTGGCCAGGAAGTCCACCTGGGTGGCGTACAGTGTTCTAGGTGGTTTAGACAGAGAGCTGCCCCAGGCAGGGGGCTGTCCTGTTAGTAAGATAGCACTTTCATGGAGACATACGTATTAAAGAAGAATAAAAATGCTTGGTTTTTATGTACACTGAGGCCACCTCCTCCAAATGACAGAAGAAGGTACCACCTTTTCTTTAGGAATATCAGTCTACCTCAGGCCGTCCTGTGAGCTGATAAGGAAAAGCATGACTGCTTTTGGAAGAAGCCTCACACCACCAGCTCATGGCGTAACAGTCCCCGCTTTCCTTGCAGGATTTTGTCCACAGCTGGGAAGTATCTCTCTGACTCCTACAGCCCTCGGAGCCTGGCTGGCTTTCAGGAGAGCATCTTGACAGACAGGAAGAGCTCCGCCAAGAACCCATGGCAGGAATATAATTACCTGCAGAAAGATAACCCCGCCGAGTATGCCAGCTTAATGGAAATCCTTTATACCCTCAAGGTATGAGAGCAGATAGGTGGCATTCTTGCAAACGAAAGCTTCGTGCTGTCACTCGCCCTCTCCATGCCCCAGGCCCGCCTGCTCTCTTTGTGGGCCCTGGGCTGCGTTGTGCCCTGCTCTGCCTCTCATCTGTGGTGGGGCTTTAAGAAATGAATAAACTCATGGTGGACTTGAATTGATGGGTCTTGGTTCTGATGAAGCCAGGCTGGAGAATGTGGCTTTGCCCTGTGGTTGGAAGGCCTTGCTATACTTCAGTCCACAGTCAAATTCGCCCACAGGATGGGTGAGCTGCAAGCCCTGGGCCCCAGTGCAGCAACATCCCCTTTTACTAAGTGGCAGGCATGGACCAGACAGATCCTGGCTACAGGCAGGCCAGACCCATAGAAGGGCTATGCCCAGCATTGGGGGAGCCACGCCTTCCCCAGGGGAGGTGGTGAGGCAGTAGCACATGCTATCCTGCAACCTCCCTGTGGGGAACAGTGGGAGCTGGGGATAATTGTCTCCTGCCGCGCTTTTCTTTAAAGTCTCTTTGTTGCCTGTGTGGTGCCTTTGCCTTTGAACTTTGAGACCTTTGAGGGCCAGGCACAGAACTTCACAACAAATAAGATGAGTCACATATCCCTGGGAATAGTCCCCAGGGAGGAAGAGGGCAGAGGCAGCTGTTCCAGAACCTTCTCCTCCTTGGTGGTTTGGTTTCACCCCCACTCCGTTGGAGGAGACTTTGCTGTTCCCACCCCAGCAAGTGCAGTCACAGTTCTGACCAGCCTGAAGTGCTGGTGGTGAGGCTCCAGGTTGCCCTCGGGGTCTCCCCAACCCTCTGCCTCTTGGCCTGCTGAGGGGCTGCATTTGATCTCGATCAAGGCATGTCTTAAAGCAGTTCTGTGAACTCATTCATCCATGCTCCTGAGATTAGGTTAAAGCAACTCGATTAATCTTTATTGCTAATCTGACTTATGTCTGCTGTAATCAGTTCATTTATTATAGCAAACCTAAGATTACATTTTCCATCTCTGTATTTTCTCAGGCTGTGTCCAGCTCCTTGGGACTCACACGGACTGGCTTTTAGCCAGCATGGTTGGCCTGACCTCCCTGGGAAGTGGAGATTTGTCCGTTATTCTTGTTTTTAATGGGTAGCTTTGGATGTTTCTCCCTCATCTGTCCTCGAGGCATGGTCATAGTTAAATTTTCCTAAACTGCCAGTCCACGAACTCATGTTGTCCCAAATGCATCAGAATCACCCAGGAAACTGAATTAAAGATACAGGTTCTTGGAGCTGTAGCTCAGTGGCAGTGTTGACCAGCGCTTGTGAGGTCTTGGGTTGCATCCCCAACAAGGTTTGTTTTTTTTTTTTTTTAAAGTGTCTGTCTGAACAACTAACTTGAAGGCAGGAATATATAGGATGACAACCATTGTGGCGTTCCTATTGTTTAGTGAAGTTCTGTATTGTTTCTAATTTTTTTTTTTTTTTGTGGGACCGGGGTTGGAACTCACGACCTTACACTTGCCAGGCAGGCACTTGTGCCATGGTGCTATCTCCCCAGCCCCTATATTTTTTTATTCAATTTAAAAAAGAGTATCTTAACCATAAAGATGAAAAAATAAAAAAGGTGTTTGTGTATGTGCACGCGTGCACACGGTAGGAATGTGAGTGTTCCAGGGCGCTCTGGTTCAGCCTTCTGGGATGGATCCAGGGGTCTGCCGCTCAGCTTGGTCCTCAGCGGCCCAGCACACAGCCTGATGTGGGAGGTGTTGTTCTGTAGAACTCCCTCTGCTGTTGACCGCTCGGTGATTCTTCAGGGCGTTTGAGTTGCGACACTTGATTGGGAGCCTGACAACTTGCCCTTCACATCTCTGTCTTAGGAGAAGGGGCCCGGTAATCACAACCTGCTGGCTGCTTCCCGGGCCGCCCTGACACGCCTGAACCAGCAGGCTCACCAGCTGGCTTTCGACTCCGTTTTCCTGCGCATCAAACAGCAGCTGCTCCTTGTTGCCAAGATGGAGGTGAGTTCCCTACCCACCACGTGGCAGTGATTCTTTGCCCCGCCCCGCCCCACCCCACCCCGCCCCGCCCCACCCCACCCCGCACATGCTCGGCTGGAGTGTTGCCTCAACCCTCCCTGCCCAGCAGACTGCCAGAGGGGCCGGTATTACTGTCCTCGGCCGCAGTCGCTTTGCCCTTTCAGCTGGAAGGCTAGCTTGCATTGCCTGTTCTTGCAATTACATGGGTGCTTTATTTACAGGTCGTGTCCTTGGATTGTTAGTGTTGCTTGGTGGACGTTCTACACTTGGAGAGCGTAGCTGGTCTCTCACGAGAGCCGTGCTGCTATGTAGGTTAGGCTGGGTCGGAAGAGCAAGTTGTCGTGTGAGGGTGAATTGCTCTCCTGCCACAGGAAACATTCCTGGAGAACTAGTTCTGGAGTTTTTGTTCAGCACAGCACCACATAAGGCTCAGAACTGTTTCTGAGGGGCATTTGGAGGGGTTTGCTACTTTCTGTCTGCTGCCCTTGCTGTTTAGTGGCTGTGTAGTCACTTCGTGTCCTGGCCTGGTGTTCCCGCTCTTTTCTGTCTGTCCTAACACTTTTCTGAAGTGTTGCTCCCTCTTCCTAGTCTCTTCACATTTCTTTGGAATTATGGGGTGGGACTGCCTCCAGTTAAGTGTGTTGCCCGCTCCCGGGTCCATGGGGATTCCGCTCTCTTGGAAGGTAGCCTTTTGGGAAGGGTCTAGTTCTGGATTTTAATTCCTAAGAGATACTTCTCAGAAGCAGTGAGAACCTATATGGCAGAATGACAAAGTCTTCGCTATTCATCTGCCTTCTAGAAAGTATGCCGAGCCAGGAATCCAGGCCACTGTATGATTTTGGTAAAATCTCATCATCTCCCAGGGCCTCAGAATATCCGTCCATAAAATGACTCCGTTTACTACATAACTTTTTTTTTTAAAGTTTATTTTGTGTTATTTTTTAAAACCTCATTTATTTATTTATTTGTGTTCTGGCCTGCTCAGCCTGCCGTCGGGGTGGGGCTGGTGCAGCATGTGGTGCTGGGGAATGAACCGCAGTCCCTGTGGCTGCCTAAGCTTGCTAAGCAGGCACTTTAGACCACTGAGCCATCTCGCCAGCCCATAACTTTGAGGTTCTTTCCAACCCTGAAATTTTGTGATCTTGACTCTTTGTGAAATGCTGAGAGGTCAACGCCATCCAGAGTTTACATTCCTAGCATGGAAGGGGAGGGTAAGACTAGAGGACAGTGACAACAGAGCTAGCTGGGGGCCAGGCGGCCGGCTCTCAGCACCGTCCACATATGGGCCTGAGGCGACATGGGGGAGCGATTTCTTCTGTGACCCGGCTCTTACGTCTTTGTCATGACAGTGAGGTGCCTGCTTCTGAAGGTTGATGAAGGCAAAAGGAGATTTTTCTATGTGGTAGAACTGAGTGCAGCACCAGCCACAGAGTGGGTACTTAGTTTTATTTATATATTTTCACTTTCAGGAACTCAAGCAAGATAGGAAAGTATAAAGCAAAAAATGTTCTTTTCAGAATTTCACCATCTAGAAATAATCCGTGTGACCACTGATTCTCAGTAATCCAGACATCATGCCTCCTCACAGATACTTTGGAAGCTGAGAGATCCATAGGAAGAAATGGATTTATATTTATGTATTTAGTTTAGTCCTGCCCACCCTGAGGGCGGGGCTGGTGCAGCATGTGGTGCTGGGGATCGAACCCGGGACCTCTGCACCTGCCTAAGCTTGCTTAAGCAGGTTCTTTAGACTGCTGAGCTATCTTGCCGGCCTACATGTTACTTTTATAGAAGCAAATTGTGTACAATATAAATTTTTGAACTAGGAAAGAGAAACTAAATGAAATCGATGGAATTATTGAGCTAAAAAATCATTGTTTATCACAAAAAATCTTAGCTGCCAGAAGATGTCTTAAGATTAAGGGGAAAAGGCATTGTAGGATCAATCCGTGCTTTCTGTGAGTCATGTTCTGGGTAAATACCAGTATTAACTCACTTGCTTTGAGAGGTGAGAAGACTTGCGCTCTTTATATCTATCATCTCTGCTTCCCTACCTCCAGGTACAGGGGCTCTTGCTATTTTTGTTATGTTAAAATTTAACAACTGACGTCCACTCTGAAACCTGAATTTCCCAGCTACTTGGCCTACTGCTGCATTTAAGCAGGGCTATGCTTTCTGCCTGGCCTTGCACCTCTGCTTCTGCATCCCGGGCTCATGCTCGCAGTCCCAGCCTGGGTCGCTGGGATCGTGCTTTCCCCTCCAGGCTTTCTCATACCTCTGCCAGCCACCGGGAACACATGCGGCCAGCTTGCAAGATTAGAGCAAGTCCCCTGGGCGCCAGCCCATACCACGCAATACAAAGGCAAACACTTGGGCCCTCAGGACTTGGAAATTAAATCCCGGCAGTAGGTGCTGGTTTTCAACATTTGCTGGTAAATTGTGTTGTCCTTTTATGTTGTAAGACTATAAACCAACACTACATTCAATTTGAAAATAAGTTATTGACATTTACCTATATTACCTGGTGACAGATGGCTAGAAAAGCTCATTTGAGAGATATTGACCTTAAGCCCTGAACAGTTAAAAGTGAGCGACACCATTTCCCTGTTGTCCTCTTCAAGTGTGCTTTTCAAACCTCTCCTTAGTCCAAGGCGCTGGGTGGCCCCCTCTCTCAACTTCTTTTCCACCTACTCCCCTAGGAGCAAAAGCCCTAGTCGCTCTGACGCACGCCTCCTGCCTCTTCTCTGCACCTTTCCCTTTCCTGCAGCTCAGCCCCAGTGCTCGCCTCTGGGCAGGGTGGCAGTGACACCAGCCTCTGCCCCCATAGCCACCCTTCTCCTGTGCTTCAGTGTGGCATCCCTCCTGGTCTCGCAGGAGCCATCGCTCTTACCGTGCTCCAGTTCCTGCCTGCTGTGCGTTGCCTTCCTGGCTACACTGTCTCTGAGCCACCGAGTTGTTCCTGTGGTTCCTCTTCTGTGTGTCTACCATGCTGCTGTAGCTGGTGCCCACTTCTGGCTCTAGCACCCCTGAGCCGCTGCTGCTGAGCTTCCTGTCTCCCTCTCAGAGCCGCTTGTTGCAGGCGTCGGCTCAGAGGTCCTGCTAGGCTAGTCTCATGGTTTCTTCTTTTGTGTGTGCAGGATCTCACTACGCAGCTTGGACTCCTAGTGATCCTCCTGTTTTCAGCCTCCCAAGTGCTGGGATTACAGGCATGCCCTACCACGACCAGTCTGTTAAAATCTCAGTGTGCGCCAAGAGTGGGATCGCGGAACAGAACCCGGCCTCTGAGTCTGCCTAAACAGGCACTTTAATCTTCTGAGCTGTCTGGCTGACCCTTTTGTGTCTTTGAGCTAAAGGTTTCTCTTGAGCTTTCCTCTCTCTGTCTCTTTCTCTACCTCAGTCTCTCTTCCCCTGGACATTTATTTATTGACAGCAAAATACCATATTTACTTATTGGAGACACTTCCCTCATGGATGTTCAAAACCGTCTGTCCTCCTCCTGTTTCCACCTTTGTGTACCTCCTGCTTCCTGTGCCAGAGGCTTCTTACGTTACCCTGAGCCTTTGCTCCCCTGAAGTGTGCAAAACCTTGCACCTGGTGCTGAGATCTGTCCATGGAAACCTGTGCATGTGTGCACAGGGAGGAGAGGATGGGGGCGCACTAGCAGGCATGGACATCTTGCTCCCCAGTAGAAGCGTCCCATGGTCTTGCTCCTAGTGGCTTCTGGGAGTGAGGGACAAGTCTTACTCTTCTCATGACTTCTCTGCAAAGCCCAGCATGAGATTGTTCCTCATAGGTACTGGGTAAGCATAGGCAGCTGGGGTTTCCTTCTCAGCGAATTGAGAGTTAAGTAGAAAAAACACAAGATGGAGTGAAAGAGGAACATCCAGCAAGAACGAGGTCTGCAGCAAACTGAAGGTGCAGGGGCAAGAGTGGGGATGGGAAGATCTCACATCCAGCAAGAAAGTAAGAAGTAGTCGAGCTGGCACATGAAAGCAATGGAGCTCAGCCCGGGCAGGCAGCCTGGGGCGGCCGTGGTTGTTCCCTTCCCGGAATGCTACTTAGAGGCTCAAGCAACCGGATCGGGCGTCAGGTGGCTGCTGAGAGCAGCTTCAGCGTGACCTCTGGGGTCGCTCTGGAGGCCAGCCAGAAAGGGCATTAGGGTGGCTCAGGTTGGAACCGTGCAGAGCTATGCCGGGCTGAAGTCATAGGCTCGTGTGTCTTGGGGACTTTCCTGCTCACAGGGTCCTGGGAAGTTCACATAGCAAATGGGAAACGCTTCCACTTTACATGGCAGCAGCTGTGTGCTGGAGCCGAGGCCCGCCTGTGACAGAGGGCACTAGCAGACGGGGCAGCTGAGGGAGTCTGCGTCTCCTTGTTACGCTGAGTTCAGAGTTGGTCAAGAAATGGAGCAAGATAGAAATAGAGCAGTAGCTTTACCAGAGACAGTAATTTTGGTGACTGAGATTGGGTCGTTGCTGCCACAGAGGGGCTGTCTGAGCCTCCTTTCCAAGGAAAGGGGTTTTCACGTTGACTTTGAGGAGTTTGAAGTGTTCTGTCCCTCTTAAAGTATTGAAGGCCAAGATTGGTAGAACTACCTCACCGTGTTGACTGGTGACCTTCACCATGTGGAGAAACCCAGACAGGATCTCTGGCCCTCTCTGCGTTCTCGGTGAAAGGAGTGAAGGGACCAGGGCCCACCTAGTAAGTAGCCAGGCTGAGCAGGTACTGTTTCCTGTCTGCAGGAATTCGGATGCATGTGCACACATAGGCGGCTTTCTCTAAGGTGGGCTTCAAGAAGCCCTGGAGAGAAGTCCCCAGCCTGCCACATGCTGTTGGTGCAGAGGTCAGCTCTGACCACAGATGTGCCCATGGCGAAGGCCACAGTTGTTGTGTTCACCCTCACTGCACCTTCCAGGGCTGCCTGTGGCTGAAACACTGACAGCTTCTCCTTCCTTCTAGAGCTGGAACACAGCCGGCATTGGAGAAACCCTGACCGAAGAACTGCCTGCCTTCAGTCTCACCCCTCTGGAGTACATCAGCAATGTAAGGCTTCTGGGGGCCTCTCCAGGGTGGTGCTCACAGTTTAGACCTCGCCTTGTGCTTTCCTCCTAGCTCTGCTAGGTAAGGTGGTCACTACCCCACCGGTGCTGAGAGACCTCTGTCTGGATCTCAGAGTTGAGGCAAGTGCAGCAGAACACCATAGTTAATTTGAGACCCTCAGATATTGCCCTGTCTCTCCCAGTGTGAGACAGGCCAGTCCCTAAGGACATCAGAGTTGAGTGTTCAGTGGGAGATCCAGAAGCAGGTAGCCACATTTTCCTCCATGACTTTTCCGAAGAGCACATGTATGTGTAAAGTTCAGCAAACATTTCATGAATACCTACTGTGTGCCAGCTCTGTGCCGAGTGCTTTCACACAGCCTCAGAGCAGCAGTACAGATCTCTTCAGAAAAATTGTTATTCTAGTGGGTTCATATCAAAAGAGAGCAGAACCAGCCTACAGGGAAAGGGGGCACTTGGTCCTCTCCTTCCCATTCACCCCGGGAGTGGGTGGCCACCCCAGTGAGCCACAGGTGGCCTTCCCTCTCATTCCTTCCTGCAACCTGCCCCAGCTCCGTGGCTCTGAGGTGTCTCAGAAGCTGAAGCATGCATCCTTCACAGGATGGGGAAACTGGGAGGGCTCCTGGTTACTTCTCCTGTGTGCTCTTACCCGAGAACCCACCTCTTATCTGAGCTTTGACTCTGTTGTAATAGACGCAGAGCAACTTGGGGAGCAAACACTGGAGTGTGGAGCATGGGGCGGTCCCACAGGCGAGCGGCAGGATGTGGCCTTCTGCTCTGTTCTAGAACATTGTGGAGCAGAGTGGCCAGTGCCCTCCTTCTGTTCTGAGGCACTGCTTACTCTCCTGGGCTGAACTGCCAAGATCTGGGCCGCTTTCATAACCAGTGCAAGAGTCACATTTTTAGAGCAGAACAATACACATTACAGTTCCAGTAGATTTAGAAAACAATGTTGCTGGATGGGACTTGGGAGTGGTTTTAAGGCTGGAGAAGCTGAAGCCCAGAAGGGTACAGAGGGCTGGGATGAGGGTCAAGGCCTTCCTGATCTGCCATGACCTGAGTTGTAGACATCACTGTTGCTGGAGGCTGAGGCTTGGACCCAGGACAGGGGTATGTGTCAGGTTGCATGATCTCCTGCTAGGACCCTACTGCGGGTTTGCTGTCCCAGTTGTGTGCACCCCATGCTACTGACTTCACCCTCATGGCAACCCTCTGGTGACGTCTTCCTCACGTCGTCAGAGACCACGACAAGGTTCTGACAGGTTACCGTTGGCCTCTTGGTGACTATCCAACCCCCAGACTTGTGCGCAGCATAAAGGGGTCAAATATGAGAAAACTGAAAGACAGCTAGGTGCCAGGCTTAAGTTTGAGGAGGCTTTATTTCAAGCAAAACTGGCTCCATGGAGTTAGCTGGAATGTCAGCTACAGATGAAAGCCACGATAGATACAGGAATACTCTAGGGTTTTGACAGTAGGTGCTTAAGAAGCGTTTGTTGAATGCTGCAGAATTACAGGGAGGAATTTCCTACCCCAGAGAGCAGCACCCTTGTCCTCTTCCAGACCTGCGGGTGGGAAGACATGAACGTGTTGCTATTTTCAAATGAAGTAAATAGTGGTGCTGTAAGTGAGCTAAGGGGCAAGCTGACTGAAGGGTTATACTGTCAGAAAAAGGAAGGGAAAAAATGACATTTACTTTATCACCTGTGGTGCTCTTTGGAGAAAGACCAAGCTAAGTTAGCACCCTGGACCACACGACACTGGGCTTACCTTGACAGCACATAGTAAATGTTTGGAAACAAAGGTGCTGCCCTCCTGAGCTCCCCAAGGCGGGCGGCCTCTGCAGTCTGTGTGGGCATCTGGGCAGCACGCTCTGCAGGAGGCTTGCCACTGTGGAGGTGGCAGGTGGCTGGGTTGGGGAGGTCGGACCTGGACGCCCCTGCACACAGCTTGCAGAATTAAGTCATGGGACAATGCCCAAACCAAAACACAACAGGCGTGAAGATAAAGATAAGTGTGTTGTTGCAATCCAAAATCAAACTTTATTGAGATAGAGCGATACTTACTGTAAAATATAAAACAGTTATGAGCTGTAATAGAAATATTTGAACCTAAAATATACCCATGATGATAGTTACAGGTCTGTCTGACAAAGTAAGATAAGTACTGCCCTAACTGCAGGCCAGTCTGCATTTTGTGACTCCCCACCAACCAAAGTTGAACTTTTTGTTGACCATCTGTTATTTTCTAGCTTGTGTTATGAAACAGTTTTATTAATTTTCTCTCCAGATTAATTTGTAATCATGAGTTGTTGCTTTCAAACAAAGCCTTTCTCTTGGTTGAATCATCTAGAGGGAGAGAACCAGACCCAGAGGACAGGCTCTAAATCCTGGTCTGCTTCTTCCCGGCTTGCTCTGCCGTCTTGCTGGGCTGTGCCCTGCAAGCAGTAATCACAGCTCGATTTACCCAGAGCTCTGAATTTGACAGAGGCTTTGCTGCCCGTTACCTCCCTGGGGCAGGCTATGTGGGAGGCTTTCCAGAGGCTGCCTGAGAAGGAGGAAGCTCGGGTCTGATGCAAGCTGCCTTTGGCTTCTTAGGTGTTGCCCAAAAGTATTACCATGTCCCTGTGTGCCTTCCCTGCTTCCCCACACACATGCTGTGTGCACGGGATCCACAGTTCTGCCTTTCTGCCGGTTCCCTTTGTCTGAATGTCTTCTTAGGTGTCCATGTCAGGCTAAAAGTGACTTCTTTTGTTGCAGATCGGGCAGTACATCATGTCCCTGCCCCTGAATCTTGAGCCGTTTGTGACGCAGGAGGACTCCGCCCTAGAGCTGGCTTTGCGTGCCGGAAAGCTGCCGTTCCCTCCTGAGCAAGGTGAGAGCTGGCAGAGGCAAGGGCCAGGGTGTCGGAAGCCACTGTGAGGCCTTCACAGCCTCGCTCCTCAGCCACGCCTTCCCCACACTTCCTCCAACACTGCTGCAGAGTATCAAGTGGACCTAGGAAGGCTGGGCCGTGTGCACCCCAAAGGGGCCTGGGCCAGGCGCTGGGCCATTGTCCTCACTGCTTTACTGAGTGCAGGGCGCCCTGGGAGGTGGGCAGAAGCTTTGGCAGGAGCTCACCGGGCCCTGCTGGGAGGCAGTGGCTGCAGAGTCCAGGCTCCTGGTGGTACCGTAGGGGCCCAGGAGTGCCTCCCCCCACTCCTTGTGCCGTGCAAAGAGCCGTCTCCTGACAGCAGTCTTGCTTGTTAGTCCACGATCAGCTCTTTGACGTAAAGGCGGTGCTTCCTTTCCTGGTGCCTCACACTTGCATCTGACTCCGCAGGGCTGCTCAGCTCTAAATTGATAGGGCAAAGTTGCCCAGAAATTTGAACTCTTCTTTTTTTTTAAATTGCTTGGGTCAGACAGTTTTCACAGGGACTACACATAGTACTTGCTGATCAAAGTTATCTTAATTCTTAACACTGAGCATTATAGGTCCCTTCCCAACCCTCCTTATTAGGTTGAACAACAAAAAAACACTTGCTCTGTAGGTTTAGCAGTTCCGAGGGAGTTACCACACTGAAGAAAAGCATCACCTCAGGATGTCAGACCCAGAGGTGCTAGAAGGTATCTAGTGTAAAAGCAAATGGAAGGAAAGCAGGCGACTGCATTGCTGTAAGATGAGGTCACTGCAAGCCAGACAGGAAATGGGGCCGGAATGGCTCTTGCATGTTGCGTCAAGATGGGCCTCACCGTAGTCACACACCCTTCAGTGTCGAAGAACAACACTGAAATACAAAAGAAGCAGCTGTCAGATAATGTGATAGGAATTGGACAGAACCATATTACCTTGGAGAAGCCTTTTTTTTTTTTTTTTTTTGGCTTTAACAGATCAAAAATAAAAAAGAGAAGTTGAGCTATCTTGGTCTGCAGTTCCAGCTCCTCAGGAAGCTGAGGTGAGAGGACTGCTCGGAGCCAGGAGCTCTGGCCTGCTCCGAGCAACAGAGAGAGAGCTCAGCAGAGAGGAACGGAGGGGCTGAGCAGGATGGGCAGTGGGCTTGACCTAACCAGCACCACACTTTTTCTTTTTTCATTTCTTTCTTTGTTTTTTTTTTTTTTTTGCAGGACTAGGGTTCGAACTCACAACCTTGCACTTGCCAGGCAGACACTTGTGCCATAGAGCTGTCTCCCCGGCCCCTAGCACCACACTTTTTATCCCACTGAGAATGGACATGATTGTCAAAAGCCCACAAATCACATGTGAAAATGTTACCAACAAGCTGGGCGTGGTGACTGATGCCTGTGATCCCAGCACTCAGGAGGCTGAGGCCGGAGGATCGTTGTGAGTTTAAGTCCAGCTGGTGCTACAAAGTGAGACCCTGAGTCAAAAAAACAAAAACAGTTCCCAAAAACAAAAAAATGAAAATGTTACAGAGAAAGCTTTTTGTAAGCTTCGTAAGATCATCAACATGAAGGATGTGCATCTGTTTTTTTAAATGACAAGTTTTACAGTTTAGACTTTAAAATGTGACACTTGCTGGAGTGCATGCATATTAATATAATCTTAGAAGTAAGGAAGGGAGACCTTATTTATTTGTGAGACAGGCTCTTGCTGTGCAATACAGGCTGATCTTGAACTCATGATTCTCCTGCCTCATTGGTAACAATGAAGGAAGCGGTTTACACTGTACAATTTGAATTTCTCAATTGCTATTTGATGTAAGGTCAAAGGCCTTAATGATACGCTTACCTTTAAGGTCAAGAATTCCGTTAGATAATTATGCTAATAAAGTAATTGCAATATGAATCTATGAATGTTTACTCCAGTGTTATTTAGAAGGACTTCAATTCTTTATTTTGGCTGGGTGAGGCTACTCCAGCATTATTTATAAAAGCAACATACTGAAAAATGAGTAACTGTACAGTAGATTTTATTAGCACACCCATACAGTGAAGCTGTGCAGCTTAGAAAGCATTAGAAAGGAGACCTCCTCAGCATATTAAATGTGAAGATTGCATACAGTAGCGTATGTTGTGTGATTCCATTCTAAAGACTACTTTGGATATACATGTAGGAAGAGGCACCGAAAGCTCTGACCCACCTCTGTAACCTGGCATGTCTGCCTGGAGAACAGCTTGTCCCTTCTAGAAAAAGTGATAATGCCGTTACTATCCTTTGTTTTGTTGGGTTGTATTCCGAGATACAGACCTGGGGACCTCTCCCATGTGTGTCCCCGTACATCTAAAAGGGTCTTCTAGTCACTTGGTGATGACCCCCTTCCGGGAGTTACCCCTGTGTCCACCAGCAATGAAATGCGTGCATACTTTAGTAGTGCATGATGTGGAAAGGATCAGACTGCAGCTATGTGACCACCTGGATAAATCGCATGGTCAGTTTGGTGAGCAAAGGAAGTGAGATGAAAAGAATCCACATAGCCAAAGTCAGGGAGTGCATGGGGGTCACGGGTGGGGACAGGCTGGGGGTGGGCAGCAGAGGCCGGCAGGCCTGGCCCCAGGCATCCGCAGTGTTCTTGGACCTGAGGGGGACCTTTCTCTTGCTCCAGGAGGTGTTTCGTGGCCACGGGCTTCATAGTTCTTTAAATGTGCAGTCTATTCTATGCATTTTGCCAGATGTCTTATGATTGAAGCAAAAGAGTGAGCAAGAAGACCCTGTTGAGGGCGAGTAAGTTGGTAAAGCTTCTCTCTATCAGGAGTCAGCAAACCCATCCTGTGGGGTCAGCAGCCCCTCACCACAGGCCCGCTCTGGAGACGTCCAGAGGGCCCCAGGAGGTTTGCAGTGGCAAAGAGCTCAGCAAAAAGTGGATAGTTCTTCCTTGGAAGATAGTTAAGTATCTAGTAATGGGGCTGGAGAGATAGCTCAGCAGGCGTAAGTGCCTGCCTGGCAAGTGCAAGGTCCTGAGTTCAATCCCTGGTACTGCGGAAAAAAAAAAGTATCTTGTGATGTCTCCATAATTTATGTTTCCTTTGTAGGAAAGGAGAACTACTTGTGCTTATAAGTAAGATCTACAAAACATTGTTAGGAAAATAGGGTGCAAAGGCCAGTAAGATGGCTCAGCGGTCTAAAGCGCCTGCTTAGGCAAGCTTAGGCAACCACAGGGACCACAGTTCCATCTCCAGCACCACTTTCTGCGCCAGCCCCACCCTTAGGGCAGGCTGAGCCAGCTATAATATATATATATATATATATATATATATATACATATATATATATATGAAGAAGAAAATAGGGTACAAAGTAGTACGTATAGTAAGGGCCAGCGGTATAGCTCAGCAGACTTAACAGACTGTTTGCTTAAGGAAGCACGGGCCAGGAATAGAACCACCGGCCCTGCTCTCAGGCATGCTGAGCCAGTGATGGAGTCTGGGAGTGGAAGCCCGCACCTGTAATCCCGGCACTTGGGAGGCAGGAAACAGGAGGATCACTATGAGTCAGAGCTGCATAGTGAGACCCTGCATAAGAAAAAAAAATACATAGTAATTTTTATATTTTGAAAACCCCTCCTCTTGTGCATTCCATATTCACCTAAAAGTACTGGAAAGGGTTTTAGAAGAGCACCCTGGGGCGAGGCTGCCTGGGGCAGGGGGCACAAAGGGCATTTACTTTCACTCATTAAGTTTCTGTACCGTCTGCATTTTTTAAAAAACAAGAATATATTTTTCTGTTATATATAAAAAGTCTGAATGCACCAAAATGTTGATCATTATTGAAGAGCTGTGAGGTTATATAACTGATTTAAATTTTCATCCACTTACTAATGTAATTTTTAATTTTGATTTATTCATTTATTAAAATCTTTTATGTATTCATTTGATACAAGCTCTTGCTGTGCAGCTCAGACTCATAGTGATGCTCCTGTCTCAGCCTCCCCAGCGTTGGGATTACAGGTGTGCACCACCACACCTGGTTTCGGTGGTCAGCATGGCGGGCGCCAGCACAACATGCAGTACTAGGGATCTACCTGGGGCCTTGTGCTTGCCAGGCAGGCGCTTAGATCCCTGGGCTATCTCCCTGGTCCCACGAATGTAATTTTAAAGTCTTACTTATGTATGCCTCCAGAACCTTGTGCAGGCTAATCTCACACTTACCTCTGAGCCACAACCCCCCCCCCCCTTCCTTAATGTGCTTTTTACATTCAGCAGTTTTCATAGAGTGTAATCCAGCCACAAGAATAGCTTCTTGTTTTTATATGCCCCTCACTTTTTTTGCTGGAGCAATTAAATCTCCTATCTTGTATTACTTGCCCATAAATGCTTCGTGATGTGTCACTTATTGGCATTGATTAAATGCTGGCTTGGATTCTGTGGCAAGAAGCTCGTGATACTCTTATACTGTCCTTTCCCTCATATCAGGAAGAACATAGTGTCCTCTGGTCCCACTAAAGCATGCATGGGTCCAGGGAGTGTGTGGCTGCTGGTGCTCACGCATTCACGTCCTCACTCACTGACAGAGCTCACCAGCTGCATACTGTGTGCGTGGCCTTGGGCACGAAGGCCTAAGCAGGACACAAAGCTCAGCCACGGTCCCACACACAGCAGCACCAATGACAGCCGATCTAGGCATTTCTCTTTTCTTTTTCCTGCCTTGCCATTTTATTTTATTTTTATATATATATTTAAATTGTATTTATTTATTTTTGTATTATGACTGGCTCAGCCTGCCCTGGGGCTGGCACAGCATGTGGTGCCAGGGATCGAACCGCGGTCCTTCCAGTTCCTAACTTTTCCTAAGCAGATGCTTTAGACCGCTGAACCATCTCGCCAGCCCTGCCTCGCCATTTTATCATGGCA
Source organism: Capromys pilorides (assembly GCA_004027915.1). Lineage (NCBI taxonomy): Eukaryota > Metazoa > Chordata > Mammalia > Rodentia > Capromyidae > Capromys > Capromys pilorides. The sequence goes on from PVKN010004499.1 coordinate 24,445, forward strand.
ACTTTTAACATACAGAACATTGGAAAGCATTTCTCAGCGAGCGTCCGTCCACATGCCATATCTGGTCACTTCTAGCATTTTAACCCTGCAGGTTATAGGTGAAGAGTCATGAGGAAGTTTTGGCTTGGGTTAAATAGCTTTTTCTAAGGGATACACTGGGGTTGAAAGCCTTTGCAAGTCTTTTGCTCAGGACTTGAAATTCATTAGAGGTGAATTAGCCTACCTGTCTGCCTGTCCTTCCACTCACACATGCACAAACTGGGTTACATCTCAGCCGTGGGTAGGAAACCTCAGAACTGTGTGCTTGTCCTGGTCTTCGACGGTGGTGCTACCAACCGGCTGGCTGTGAGGTTCTGAGAAGCAGGAGTGAGAGCTGGGCTGAGGAGGTGCTGCCTGGGGTGGGCCCAAGCTCCCACAGGTGTCTGTGGGTGGAGTGGACTCTGTGCCCAGTGGGAAGGGCCACACAGCGCTGTGTGCTTAGGCAGAGGCTGCCTTGGGCTCAAATTCTAGGGAGAAACTGAGGTTTTTGCCTAGCAAATATGATTCCATTGTCTCTGTTCCTGGGCAGAATCTTAGTGACTTTCTTTCCTCTTCCTCAGGCGATGAGCTGCCTGAGCTGGACAACATGGCTGACAACTGGCTGGGCTCGATCGCCAGAGCCACCATGCAGACGTACTGTGACGTGATCCTGCAGATCCCGGAGCTGACTGCACACTCTACCAGGCAGCTAGCCACGGATATCGGTGGGTGCCCACGAGCAGGTGGTGGGTGGGTGCATCTGTCATTCCCCCTTGGCCTCTAGGAATTTGCCCCATGCCTCCTCTCACTGTGCATTCTGGATCTGGCTAGGAAGCTGGACATCTCCAGGCCCCATCTCAGAGATTCTGATTTAATTGACCCAGGTGCATTCGAACATTGTAAGGGGGATTCCAATGATCTGCTGAGAGGCTGAGACGCTTGGGCACGCTGAGGTGCAGTGGGGAGCAGCAGGCTCTCCCTGGCCTTCTGCACCCCTGGTACAAATACTGACTCCCTGCCACCGGCCAGGCACCTTCTGAGTAGCAGGCGTGCCTGGCTCCGAGCTAGGCTCCTGTGCTCCCTACCTGGGTAATCCTGTGCAGCTGGTGCCCTTGCATAGCATGGCTGAGAGCTAGGGCCGCCCTGGGCCCCAGTCAGCAGGCCTCGCCACCTCGGCCCCAGCTGTGCTCTGCTGCAGGCCCTCACCACTCTGGCAGGGCCAAAGCATCTCCAGGTTCCTGGCGTCTTGCCATTGTTTTGCTTGTCCTGAGCCCCCTAAAGATCAGCCCACTGCTGAAATCCAGCCGCATGTTCACCTGGGGGCAGCAGTGAACAGACTAATGTGTGCCTCATTCTGCAGCAGAAGGTCAGAGAGGGCCGCAGGGCATTGCCTGAGGTCCCAGAGGGGCTGGCCGCGGGCTCTGCTTTTTTGATTGTTGACCTTGCTCTTTTCCCTTGTCAGAGCAATAGCCAGATTTCTGCCCATTTCCCTGGGCGCAACATTAAGAGAAGCAGAACAAGGAAACTCAAAAGTGAGGATTCTCTGAAGCCTGGGCAGGAGTACATGGCAGAGAACCAGCGGGAACTGAGGGGGGAAGTGGGGGTCTGCGGCCCCTAGATGGCAGTTGTCTGTCATCTGGACTCTGGCAGAGTCCTACCCCGACTCCGTGAGCTCTGGATCATTTGCTCACTCAGCATTGGTTGAGCACCTACTATGTGCTGACTGCTGTGCCAGGTTGCACAGTAAGGGAGTGAGGGTCAGGGCTGGGAAGTGAGGCTAAGGTGAGAAGCTGCCTGCATGTGAGACTGGAGGGTGATGAGGTCGCACGCTCACACGGAAAGCATTTGGCTTCTGCATTAACACAGAACAGCAACACTGCTGGCCAAGCAAAAAATATCCTGGTTGACCAGGTGCCCCACTCACTTAGGGTCAGGTGGAGCTCACGGGGCTAAGGGGAAGCTGATGAGGGGAAACAGCCTGCTGTCAGGGCCTCCTCCCTGGGAATCAGCTCATCCTGAGTTGCTGTGAGCCAGCCGAAGCTCTGCTGCCTCCAGGGATGGCCCTGGGCTGAGCCTCACAGAGAAGACACTAAGGATGCCCTGGTCTGGTCAGGGAGAAGAGGTGAAGCCAGGCAGCAGTCAGAAAGTAGCAAGGGTAGGCCCTCCTTTCAGTGCTTCAGAGCAGGGAGAAGGAAAAGCTGGAAAGGTCCGGAAGGTCTGGGTTGTGTCGCCCAGGAAGGAGGATCAGTTAGTGAGATGCTTTTGTGTCCTTTGTTCCATGTCTCCCCATCCGTGCTCCCTGCTGTGTTCTAACTGCATCAGCCTTTGAGAGTGACAGACTCCAGCGTCCTCTCTTGGACATTCTCTTTGGATTGTCTGGCGTGGAAGTCTGCCTGTAACTGGTGCCCCGAGGGGTTGTCTGGGAGGCAGAGCTTGCGCTATCCAGTCTTCCTGCCCCTTGTCCTCGTTGTCATAAGGCTCTGATGGGAAGGCTTTGGTGGACCTATTCAGCCAAACCTGAGCGTCCCTGCCCCTTTGGGTTCTGTGCATGTGTAGGGACCAGAGATGCAGGCTTCGGGTGAGACCAGCCACCCATCATGGTGGTACAGGAGGCAGGTGCATGCGTGCCCATGGGCTGCTGAGGCAGTGGAGTTGGCAGTCCTTATCAAGTGAGAACTCCTGGGAGGCTTGGGAACAGCTCAATGGCATAAGTGCCTGCCTGGCAAGCACAAGGTCCAGAGTTCAATCCCCAGTACCGTGAAAAAAAAAAAGAAAAAAAGAAAAAAAGAAAAGAAAGTGTTTCTTCACCCTGAATAAACTATTGTGGGCCAGGGCAATATAGTTCAGTGGAATAAGTGCTTGCCTGGCAAGTGCAAGGTCCTGAGTTCAATCTCTGGTACCGTAAAAAAAAAAAAAGAAAGAAAGTGAGAATTTGTGGACTGGGAATCCCTGAGTTCCAAGCTCATGGCCCAGTCTGACCTCTAACAGAGGCCAGTCTGCTGGGCATACAGATGCCCAGGACTGGGGGTGTTCAGGGCTGCCCTCTGCCCTGCTCGGGGCTGCCTTTGGGGCTCTGTCCAGCATGCTGCTGAGTGTGTCTCCTCCACCCCCACAGACTACTTGATCAACGTGATGGATGCCCTGGGCCTGCAGCCGTCCCGCACGCTCCAGAGCATCGTGACGCTCTTGAAGGCCAAGCCTGAGGATTACCGGCAGCTCAGCAAAGGCCTGCCACGCCGCCTGGCCACCACGGTGGCAGCTATGCGGGGCGTGAGCTACTGAGAAGGGGTGGGGTGGTCATGGCAGCTCCAGCACAGACTCCGGCTCCACAGCTGCCGTCGATTTGGCAGAGTTTGCTCAGCAGGACTTGGGTTTGTGTACAGTGAAAGCAAGGTTGTGAACAACAGGTCTGTTACTTGTTAGAGAGGACCTTTCAGGTGAGTTTTGAAAATGATCTCAGGAATTAAACACAAAGATGTGAGAAGGCTGTTTCTTCCCTTCTCTTCAGTGGATGTGTGCGTGCTGCCCACGGGCTGCTCACAGCACCAGGACCTGCCTGCAAAGGGGTGGGGGCTGCGCTCCGAGAGGCACAGGAGGGAGAGTGGCAGGCAGTGAGCCATGCTGAGGGAGAAAGGGTGTCAGAGTAGAAGACGGTGCTGCATGGAGAAGGGGCACCCAAGATCCCCAGGGTGAGGCTGGGCCTCACAGCCCTCAGAGCCTCCCAGCCCAGGAAGGGCTGCTGTAGCAGGGCACAAATGGAGGCTGGGAGGACGGCAGAGGGCAGGAGTGGGGCGGGAGCACGGGAGCCCTGCAGGCCATGCTGAGCCTTTGAGCTTCTACTGTTGCACTTTGGAAATCTGTGCAGTGATGGGCATGGTAGCCTATGCCTCAGTCCCAGCATCCTGGGAGGCTGATGCAGAAGGATCTCATATTCAGGCCTGGCATGAGCCAGTTACTGACTATGTGAGACTCTGTCTCAAAATAAAAAATATGTGCTGGGGATGTGGAGTGGTAGGAAGGCCCTGGGTTTAACCTAGAGCAATGCAGGTGAGACAGAGCAGGAAGCCACCCGATAGTGTGAATTTTGTCCACTTTTATCTCAGTAGTGTTTAGATTGCACCTGAGTTAGTAACAGAAAATAATGTACGTGAGTGACTTAAGCAAATAAGAATTGATTTTGCCCCAGAATGAGAAGCCAGAGGGCGAGACCAGGGATCAGGCCAGGAACTGCTTAGTGTCAGGGAGTCAGGAGCAGGCCCGGCCTCTGCATCTTGGTGTTCCAGGTGCTGGCGCCTCCTTGGTGTACGTGATTTCCCCCAGGGCTGCAGCTGTTGCACCTGTGTTTTGGGGAAAGCTTGGGAGCAGCGACGCTGTCCAGCTGTCCCCACTGACCTTCCTCTAGGCCGCATTGTTTCTTGGTCTCAAGCTTCATCTCAGCTGCAAGGGATGCTGGGAAAGTGGGGAGTGGGCCCAGCTGCAGCCAGCTTCTCAGCCTGGCCTGTTGAGCCAGTGAGCTGGCTTTCACCCACCAGACAGCAGTAGGACAGGCCTGGCTGTGGCAACCCAAACTGTCTCCAGACATTGCCTATGGCACATGGATGTAGGCCAATCAGGATTTAGTGCCTGGGCTGGGCCAGTGGCTGCCCTGAACACAACTCGTCTTCTTTGTAGGGAGCTGAGGAATAACCAGAGCATCTGTTGTGGGGCTACTAATTGGGACCGAGGACGCCTAAGGGTCCAGGACCCTCACAAAAGCCCCACCTTGGTCATAGAAGGCACAGACTCAACTCTGGTTAGAGAGACTTGGAAGCTTTCCATGGTTGTTCAGCTGCCACAGAGCAGGAGCGGGGCTTGGAAGAGCCCGGCAACCGAGGCATCTGCTCTTACCAGTGCCTCAGCTTTCTTCTTGGCCAACTAGGAACACGTGACAGGAAGGACCCCTGTCCCAGAAGTCACCTGCTCAGCCCCCTCGGAAGTGCCACTGCCGCACCCCCCCCCCGCCCCCCCCCCAGGCTGCCCTGACACGGGATCCACTACAAATCCATGCTGGGAAAGGTATCTTGGTTCCTGGTGTGGTGGGAGCCACGCGTGGAGTGAGTGCAGCCAGAAGGCGGCGTCTGCTACTAGAAAGGGAGTCTCGCTGAGGTGACCTTTGTGCCATGTGAGGGCGTGCCACCTCCCAGCCCAGTGAGCTCTTTTCTGTGCCATGTTTCCCCATCTGAACCCAGGGGTCAGCACCTAACTCGGGACTCTTCGAGGACCACAGAGGTACAGCGAGGCAGCGGCGTGCACTAAGTTCATGTCAGTTTGCTTTCTAGCCCTGCAGCTTCCCACCCCAGCTTCCCTTCAGGAAGTAGAGGATTACTTCTCCCCACCAGGTCCAGAGGAGAGGGCTGCTGCGGAGCCTGGTTCAGGGTCAGGTGTGGACATGAGACGGGTCCCCATGCCCTGGCCCTCCTGTTGCCCCAAGAGCAAGGATGGCAAACTGTCCATGCCAGCCCACGTCCAGTTTCACACATCCACAGGCAACTCCAGAGTGCAGCTCTTCCAGGTCTCTGTTGATACCTGGGGATTCCCCGGAGTAGGCCCCTCAGCCACGCCTTTCCCATGACAGTGACCCAGTCCAGATGAGCGCGTTGCTCAGCTGGATCATCCAGATGAGCGCATCCTGGAGCTCTCGCTGGGACCCTGGGTGCTTTCCTCCCTCGGTGGCTGAGGGATGTAGGGATGCACTTGGAGAAGGCAGTGGAGAGGACCACGTAAGCCTGCACGCAGTTCTGTGGCAGCTCCTAGGGCTTTTACCATGGGCTGCAGAGGAGCTGGTGAGGATGTTGGCACGGCCTGCTTCATAATGCAGTAGCTGTGAAGGCCCTGGATTCCTGGAAGAGGCTGGTGTCATTTTGGCCATTGGCACTGACGGAAAAAGGCTTTGGTCCAAGCTTTGTTGCTGCCATAGTCTGCTTACTGTTGCTCTGAGTACCACAGAAAGTGTAATACATTTGGCTCCAGGCTCTGGAGGCTGCAAGTTCGAGATGGAGAGGCTGGGAGCTGGTGACAACCTTTCTGCCCTGTCACGACGTGGTGTGGGGTGTCGTAGCAAGACTGCAAGCATGCTGGTGCAGGTGCCTCTTGCTCTTACCCAGCGGCTGATGCCATCCGGGGTCACACCTCTGTCATCCCAGTTACCTCTCGGCACAGCCTCGCAGCACCGCTGATGTATGTAGTGGGGCTGATGTTTCAAGCTGAGCTTTGGAGACCCCTTCACATCGTGGCGGCCACTAGCAGCTGGCCCGGAGCATGCTGCCTCGCCTCTAAGCATGCGCTTGCTTATCTCTAAGGTGGGTGCTGCTGTTTCTCCCTGGCCTTGAGGAAGGGATGAGGAAGACTCGCACAGCACTTGGCAGAGGCCCAGCCCATGGCTGGCGCCCAGCACAGCGTGGCCACTGTAGTGGCAGTAGGGAGCGTGTGGCAGTCGTAGGAGAGATGGCAGTCACCCAGGGCTGGGAGGCCCCCCCCCTCAGCCCTGGCCACGCTGCGTGTACCTGACTGGCATGGACTGTGTCAGGGCCTACAGGGCCCACCATGAACACCTAGTGGGAGACAGGCCTGGCTGCCTTTGGACCGAGCAAATCAGCTGAGCTTCAGCAGCTGGCCCAGGTCCTTGGGGACCAGGCCTGGAAGCCAGCGCTCCTTCAGAACTGGGACTCTGCTGGGGGGTAGCAGGTGTGACACAGCTTAGCTCTCTGCACTGCTGGGTCTCGAGGATCAGCTCTGTCTCTTGCTGAGGAGCCAGCAGCACTTTACCATGGTTAGGCCTAGACATTCAGTTGGACTTGAATTTTAGAAAGAACAATAAATAACTTACGAGTGTATCTCAAGTGTTGCATGGATATATTTGTATTAAAACCTTGATTTCCTATCTGAAATTAAAGATTAACCAAACGGTTTGAGTTTTATCTGACAACCCTACAAGCCAGGTCCCACCAGCCTCAGGTCATTCTGCGGGGGGCCAAACGAGCTCTAGGTCTGAGCAGATAGATTCAGGTCTGACCAATGGGGCAGCCTCTCCAGCTGGCCCTGATTAGCTCAGAGAAAGGCACATGGCCCTGTTGGGGACCACTGAGTGTCAGCCTGGGACATGGCAGCAGCAGGTAGGCCAAGTCATTTAAGCACCTTGAGGTTGTTTTGCCTATGCCTCTTTGAGTGAAGCAGGCTGGGTGGCACTGAAAAAGCCCTTGGGCTCCCGCTCCAGAAGCAGCTTGTGGGCTCCTGTGACCATCACAAGAGTGACTTCGCCCTCAGCCTGCCTGAGAGACCACTGCTGTCGAGCCAGCGCAAGCACCCGCCCAGCTCAGACTTATGTCAGGATGTGTGGCTGCCGGGTCTGACAAAGAACAAAGCTCCACTCAGCATTTTCTACGTTTATTTTCCAGGACAAAGCATGTGTCCCCCACAGGCCCCCACCAGTGCCTTCCCTGTTCTCTTCTGTGGTCCCTAGAGGCCAGGCAAACCACATGAGGAGACAGACTGTGCTGTGTGCCTGGTACCAACTGTGCCTAGCACTGGCCGGGAAGCAGCTGGCCCCTGGGGGTCTCCAGAGCCTGGATGGCTGTCCCAGGTCAGCAGGCAGGACAGGCAGGGGGCTGGAAACTGGGGAGCACCCAAGTCCCACACCCTGTACAGTACTGTCACCTGCAGAGGCCCTGGCCTGGGAATGGCCTGCTGCTGTTGGCCTCAGTAGAGGAACGCAGGCTTTGACCCTGGACACCTATGGCCTTGGCTCTTTAGAGAGAATACCATAGAAGGAGGCAGTGGCCATGGTCTCCGTGTCTCAGTCTCAAGGTCCTGAGCTGTTTGGGCTGGGCAAGGATGAGCTTAGATGGCATCACCTTCACTGTCTGACTCAATGGTGTCCAGTGGCTGCAGACGCAGGGAGTCGTAGTTGGGGGGTGGGGTGCCTGGGATGGGCGGAGCGCTTGGCTCAGGGTAGGCCTCCACGTGGGGGCTGGTGGGGGTGGTGTCTGGCTGGAAGCCGAAGTTGGTGTGGGCCTCCACCAGCTCAGCCACGGTGGGTGGCGGCCCGGAGTAGGGAGCCTGGGCTCCCTTCTGCCGCAGGCCCTTGGAGAAGGCCACCAGCTTGATGATGGTGATCCACAGGAAGTCGATGATGATCTCCCCAAACTCGATGAGGCACAGCACCGAGCCCCCCATCCAGAAGCCAAACTGACCACCCAGATTCGAGAGTAGCCAGACGATCTGTGGGGAGTGGGGAGCTGAGATCCTGGCTGGGGTGGGCCTGGCACACATTCCTGCCTCTAGCTTGGCCCTGGGGGTCACTGCAGGGAGCTTGGGTGGGAAGGGCGAGAAATGATCATCTCAGCCTGCAAAAGTAATCTGGCCCTGCCTTAGGGACCTCATTCCTGTCCTCAGGGCCAGGGCAGCGGGGCAGGACAGGAGCGTCACAGACTCACGTTATTAGCTGCTGATTCCTCTATAGTGCGGTAGTTGAATTCTTGGAAGTAGATATTGAGCTTGACGACCCCCTTCCTGCAGAAGGCAGCAAGAAGAGCTGGGGCTGTGGAACTACCTTGGTGGGACAGGGACACAAACACGAACAGTGGCCAAGGGGCTGCCCCCACCCTCTTGCTAGTCAGAGTCCAGAGAAAGCTTAGAGGAGGGGCCCTGGGAGTCGGGGAACAAACAGCCAAGGGGATTTAGGGTGCTAAAGGAGGAGTGCGTCCAGCCTGCCCTGCCATCAGTCACCCCCTCTACCTACAGCTCTACTATCCACCCTTCCGCTTTTCTATCCATCCACCTACCCACTCATCCACCTACCTATTCATCCACCCATCCACCCACTCATCCATCCACCTACCCACCCATCCAC
>PVKN010004500.1:0-13654 GCA_004027915.1 Capromys pilorides
GTGGGGAGAGAGAGGAAGGGAAGAGGGCGGCCCAGGCTCGGGCTCGCTGCTTTCCGGGTTCCGGATGCCTCGGCCGAGCGAGGCTGCCAGAGCAGCAGAGGCAGCCAAGGAAGGAAGGCAGCGAGGGAGCGCCTCGGAGCGGGGCTGCGGCGGCCACGTCCCCCAGAGGCCGAGGCGCGGAAGAGCATCTCCCCTCTCCCGCTTCCCCTGACCAAGTCCCTGAAACATAAAAAGCTCTGCGTGCTCAGCAGCCCCGCGCTCGTCCTCGCCCCCGCCCGCTCCCCACGGGAGGACACACGCGGAGACAAAGAGAGACGCGGCCGGCCGGGGACGCGGCCACCAGCGCGGGCGGCGCGCCTCTTCTCCTGCGCGGCCGGGGCGCGGGGTCTCTGGGCGGCCTGGGAACGCGAGGGGAGGGGGCGCGTGTGGGGTCCCCTCCCTCGGCCCCGTCTCCTCCAATCGCGTGCAGCCGCCTCCCTCACCCCCTGCGCCCCCGGGCCCAGAACTGCACCACCTGCCCTCCGCCCCCGCCCCTTCCTAGCCGCCGCCGCCACCGCCACCGCGGCCTGGCGAGCGCCCCGAGCCCCCCGCCCACGGCCCGGCCTGGCGCCCGGAGCGAATGAGGACAGCGCGGCAGGGCCGGTCTCGGGTTCTCGCTTGTAAACTTTATTGTAACTCTTCCGCCCTTTTCAGGCGCAGACAACAGAACAAAGTATAGAAGAACAACAAAATATATAATTAGCCCTCCCTCCCCCCATAAAGCAATTCACGGGCACAGGGTACATTCTCTTCACAGTAAACCTAAGAACACTTTTAACAATTGCCCACAGCGCGCATGCTAACTAAAGTAATTTTTTTTTTTGAGAAACACTTAAGACAAAATTGTCAAACCAAAGGTGGGGGGGGGGAGAAGAGAGAAGCGAGAGAGCGAGAAGCTGGGATGGGGGCCGGGAGGGGAAATGAGGCGCAGCGGGAGAGAAGAGAGCCAGAGAGAGCGGGAGGGAGACAGAGTCACGGCGTGAATAGGCAGTTTCATGTTGTTGGGAGAACTTAGCAGAACCGGTACCTCGGTCTTTACAAAGAAGCACGTTCAAAGGAAAAGGACCATTTGCACAACGAGGCTTTGTACACGGGGCGGGGGCGGGGGCTCGGCGGGCCGCGGCCGCTCGCTCGTCCTCGCGGGGCGAGGGCGTCCTTGCTTCGAGTCCTTTGCTTTCTCCCCGGCCCCCGGGAGGGAAGGAGACCCGCGGAGGGCAGCGCACACACAGGAGCTATCACGGAAACTACCACTAGCAGGGACTGGCACGGCGGGCGCGGCGGTGGGAGGCCGGGCGCGGCGGGGCCGGGCCGGAGCGCGCGGCGCGGGGACGCGGGGCCGCGTGGCCGCCAGGGGCGGGCGGGCGGGCGGGCGTGCGGGGGCCGCGGCCCTGGTGTCCCGGCTGGAGCCTACTTCTTGTCACCCTTCTGCGCGTCGCTCTCGTCCGCCGCCTCCGGGGCCCGCTCCAGCTTCTGCTTCTCCAGCTCCTCCTGCTCGCATTTGCTGCTGGGGAACTTGTCTTTGTTGTTCTCTTTTTTCCACTTCATCCTTCGGTTCTGGAACCAGATTTTGACCTGTCTCTCTGTCAGTCCCAGCGCGTGCGACACCTCGATCCGCCGCTTGCGCGTCAGATAGGGATTAAATAGGAACTCTTTCTCCAGCTCCAGGGTCTGGTAGCGGCTGTAGGTCTGGCGGCCTCGCCTGCGTCCGGCGGCTGCTGGGAAGGGGGGAAAGGGCGAGACGGGGGCGGGGTGGGGGAGGGGCGGGCGGAGAAGGTTGAGAGTCGTGAGCCAGCCTCGGAGGCCGCGGGGCTGGGGCCCGGACCTGCCTCCGCGGCGGGGGCGGGGTGCGGTTGGCCGCGGCGGGGAGGGGGCGCGGGGGAGCTCAGACAGCGCTAGATCCAAAGGAGTCAGGAAGGGGGAGCCCCCTCCCCTAGTCACCAGCGCCAGAGTTGGGGAGGATGGCTCGGCTCCATTAAAAGTGCCATAAAGTTGCGAAGGAAGGATGTGAAGGGATGAGAATAAAAAAGCCGGTGGGGACGAGGGGACCCACCTTGAAAAGCCCCCTGAGCCTCTGCCCCAGAAGAAAAGTTTCTTCAGGGTAATTAAACTATAAAGCAATTGAAAAGTGCAAAAGTTGAGCGCCCCCACTCCCATCCCCCTTTCTCCACTATCCCCCATAAAACAGTAAAAGGAGGGGAAAAGGAAAAGGAAGGCCGGGTGAGGGGTTTATGGATTCAGGAAATGTCGCTCGGCGAGCCCCCCCCCCCTTTTAAAGGAAACAAAAAGGGAAAGAGAAAGAAAGAAAAAAAGAAAAAAGGGAGAGAAAGACAGGGGTGAAGTAGCACCAGGAGATTGCAGCGCAGCCGGAGTCCTTGGGAGCCGCAGGCGCTGCGTCCTGGCCTGCTCGGCCGCTGCCTGGCCTGGGCCCCGCGCCCCGCGCCCCGCGCCTGGCGCCCAGCGCCCCCTCCGGCCCCCACGCCCCCGGCCCGGCCCGGGCGGAGCTCACCTTGCGGGCGCATCCAGGGAAACAGCTGCGTGGGCGACGGGCTCTGCTCCGAGCCCTCGGCCTCCTCGCCCAGGCCGCTGGCGGCCGCGAGCTTGCAGTCCGCGTACTGCACCAGGTCTGGGTCCTGCGCGCCGAACAGGCTTTGGCGCTGCAGCGGGTCGTAGCCGTAGAAGTTGCCCGGGTCCCCGTGGCACGCCACGGCGCACGGGTTCTGCTGGTAGGGCGCGGTGGACAGCGACGACGGCCCGTGGTAGAACTCCTGGATCTGCGACGGGTGCTGGAAGCTGCCGCCGCCGCTGGGACCGTACACCACGGTGGGTCGGCCGCCCAGGTCCTGGGCGAAGCCGCAGTCATAGTAATTGGGGCGCAGGGACTCCCCGGTTTTGTATTTGGAGAACAGTGAGTTGACGAAATAAGAGCTCATTTTATTGAATTTTGAGGCGGCGGTGGCGGCGGCGGAGGCTGTAGTTGGGGGCTGGTGGGGAGGGGTGGGGAGGGGGAAAGGGAGGGAGAGAGAGGGAGAGACAGAGACAGAGACAAAACGCGGATTCGCCGGCCCCTGGTCACCCTCGCCAGGAAAGGAGATGGGAAGGGAGGAGGAAAGGAAAAAAAGAAAGAAAAGAAAGAAAAAGGCGAAGAAGATCTAGGAGCCGCCACACTTTGTGATTTCCAGGAATAGCCAAAAGGACCGAGAAGGCGCCCAAAGTCTCCGCTCGCGGCTGCAGCCGCGGCGCCCTCCCCCACCCCACCCCCCGCGCCCCAATCTACCGCCGCTTAAGGAGGTCCGCGCTTTACATTTCGAAGAAGGGATGCCAGTTCATAAACAGTTTTCGGTGATTTACTTCCCTGCAAATGAGTTGTTTCATATTTTGCACTGTCTTTTCACGATCATTTGCATCCATTAGAGACCCCGCATCCTATTGGCTTCTCGGTACTCCTCCCGGACAGGACGCAGAGCGAGGGTGCGAGCGAGAGAGCGAGAGAGCGAGAGAGAGGAGAGAGCGCCAGGGAGCTGGGGAGCGCGGAGAAAAAGGAGGGGAAGGGAGAATGCATCCAGGGAGAGGGAGAGAGAGGGGGCGCGGGGGGGGGGTGGGGGGAGAGGGAGAGGGGCGCGGGGAGGAGGAATACGGATTAAAGCTGTTTAACTACCTACATTAATGAGATATCTCTCGCCTCCCAACAAATCAAATACCTTCGCGGACCACCCCCAAAGGCTGGTGTGGGGGCGTCGCGGAAAAAAACCACGCGCGCGCGCACAGACACGACGCGCGCCGGGCGCAGGCACCGCTGTTAATTTCACGATTTTAACGAGGCAGTTGGAGTCTTTCTAAATGTCAGGGTCGCTTCGGAAAAATGTAAAAGAACACGGTTTAATTGCGCCGAGTTTTAAAAGGTCCTATAAATGTAATTGGTATTTTAATACAAGTTATCAAATCATACAGCTTCCTCTCCTAAACATATTTTCAAACAAACGAGGTAGTCATATTTAAAGCTTTAATGATCAATTTCCTTATTATTGATAAAGGTTTAACTATCGTGTGCAGGGAATTGGCTGGGTAACCGGCCCCCCAAAAAACGGCTGTAAACTCTTTAACAAACTATAAAACGCAATAAAGCCGGAGTCTGTTGTTGTTTATGCCGCAGCGCATAAAGGCTGTTAGCGTTTTACGAGTTCTTTCCTCTACAGCTATAAAACTGCAGCTTCTATCGCCCCCGCCGCCGACTGCAGCTCGGTGGGGGTGAGGAAACCGAAATGAGGACGATTATGGAGGTTTTTGGATTTTTTTTTTTTTTTCTGCGCAGTGACTTTTTTTTCTTTTTACAGATTTTGGGCTCCTGCAGCCCCAGTGCCAGGCACCTGCCCTTAGCTGTCCCCTCTCGCCCCGCCCAGCCACTCACAGTACTTTGCCCTCCTTAAACAAACAAGCAAGGGGTTTTCTGTGGAGCAGGGGTCTAGGAGGTCTGAGGAGGAACGGAGAGAGGAAGAAACTTTCTGGTTAATGGGCAGAAGAAGGCTTTGGCTTTGCTTGATCTCCGCTTGCTGGCAAAGGAGTACTTGGGGGGGGAGGTTCTCCAGAAGATGCTTCAAACTTTAGGGGAGCAGACTGTGTGAGGGAAGAGGGATCCAGCACCATCAAAGAGGGACACCCAGTGGGGCTGCCCCACGCCTGCAGCCAGGCCTAGAAACCCAGCCCAACTGGCACCAGCCTGGCCAGGCCGAGCCTCCACCTGGGCCTGTGATCTCACCCACACATCAGAGCCAGGAAGGGCAGGGAGGGACGCCCTGGGCACCAGGCCTTGGCTGCCGCTGTCCTGATCCCCCGCTGCTGTGGGCAGTGGCTGGGAGCTGCACTCAGGGGGCAGGAACTGTGATTCCTGTGTCCCCAGGACCCACTGAGCCACTGTGGCTCCTTACACTGACCTTCGGGTGGGGAAATCTCCGAGAGAGTAAGGCTACTGAGCTCCCCTTTCCTTTCTTCCCTTGGGGAGCCTCTAGAGAACCTGGCTCTCCCTGCAGACTTGGGGACCTGAGGCCTTGGAACCCAGAAAACAGAGCCGACATGGGCGGAGGCCACAGGCGCGGCCCGCTGCTCCCTGGCTACCTACCTGACCTGGGGATGCTGGCGGCCAGACTTAGAAGGCCCAGGTCTGAGGGTCAGAACCCCTGGCCCCCACCCAGGTAGCCGGCAAGAGAAAGGGCAGGAAGGAAAGAGAAAAGGGAAGAAAATCTCTAGCAAGCGAGGCGAAAGGAAGTGGCTTCACAAATATAATAAGCTCAGTTCATTGTTTATTCAGGACTCAGTGGTCTGCTTTCCAGAGGTGCCATTTGGGGAGTCTGGTCACCCCCACTTAGGCAAAAATGAAAGCATCACCCTGGCCAAAGGGGAGTTGCCAGGAGTGTCACCACGGCCCTTCTAAAGAGAATCTGGAGGACTGAAAGAGGTGCAGGAGAGAGCTGAGACCAGGTAGGGATTTTCCACTGCGGCTGAGGGGCGTTGTGAGCCAGGGTCAGCTGTGAAGGATCGAACATTTTTATCAGGTGTGGGGGATTTTATGGTCACGATTTGAGAACTCACCTGTGAAGTAGAAACTCAACGGCTTGATCTACGTTATCCCTGCACCGTGCGCCTGCATCAGAAATTTCTGATGGAAGGAAAATGTTTCTATTACAGGAAAAAGCAAGCGAGGGCCAGGAGATAATTTATAAGCACCCAGCGCAGCGCAGATTTATTAGAGAAATTCAAGTTGAGGAGAAACTCAGCTTGCCTCCTTGCACCCGATCTGGAGAGAAGGAAAAAGAGGCGCCGTTGAGACGACTGGGGAGAGCGGGTGTCGCTTGCTCGCGCAGGTTTGTCAGGAAGGGAGGCAGGATCGGCCAGCCAGGAGGACATTACAAACTTGGAATCTGGCGGCTGACCGCTGGTGGTCTCAGTGCGAAGCGCCGGAGTCCAGGCCGGGCTGCTGGACGACAGAAACACCGGCACCCCCAAGCTCCGCCTGCACCAGGGGTTCCCAGGAGCGGAGGGTCGCCCATCTCAACTGGAAGCCACCGAACTCGGGGACATCGTGCTCCTGTGCCCCGCGGCAGTATCTGCCCCCACACCTAGCTGGAAAAGACGCTTTTTTTTTTTTTTTAAAGGGGGAATGGAGACCAATTTGGGGTACCCAGAGCGTCCTGAGGAGCCACCCCCAGCTCTCCGTCGCTTGCCGCCATGGGAGACCCTTGCCCAGCTCCCAGTCGCCAGGAGCTCACAAAGGCCCGGATTCTGCTCCCACTCGGGGTGCTCGGCCAGGCTGCGGCACCTCCGAGCCCCCGCAGAACCAGGGCTCTTTGCCGCCCAAATCGGTGGCCTCCGACCTGCTCACCGGTCGCCCTGGCAGCTAAGTGAGCGGCCTCCCGCCGGTCCCTCTCCAGCCCGACCGCTCACCTGACCCGCTCACCCGCGTCCTGGACACTGCTCTGCCCCCCTGCTTGAAAAAGCTCATTGTTTTCCAAACCAGCCTCTCGATCTGCACCCCGTTATTCCTATCATTCCTGTGATTCCCCGTTTTGGGGCATTCGTTGTCCCAGCGAACATCGCAACTGGGCGAGAAACGCAGCCTCCTCGCCGAGGAAATTAGAAAATTGACCATTTGAGGAGCAAGAGGGAGGGGGACACCACTATATTCGAAATCTATAAAAGTGAGGGGAAAGGGCGATAACGATCCCTATATTTTTATTTCACGCCCATTATTCATGACTTTTGGTATCCCTCGGTTCTTGGGCGCAGGGCCGTGCAAGGTGCGGTGTGAAGCCGCTGGAGGCGCCAGCCACCGCGCCCGGGATTTTCACGTGGAGCAAGGGTGCCATCTAGCGGGAACTCTGTGAGAAGGCGCCCGCGGCCTCCTCGAGATCCAAGCCGCGCACAGAGCAGGAAAAGAAGGGAAGGAAAGTCACAGCGGAGAAAACCGCACAGCGATAAAGAAAAGGTTCCCAAAATTGTGCAGATGACCTAAAAGAAAAAAAAAAAGGAAGGAAAGAAGACTCTACCCTTTGCTTCCTTTTCTTTTTTTTCCCGTATCTTAAACCTTCCCTGGCCCTGCCCTGCTGGCCCAGGAGCGCCCCTCGTTTATGGCCCGGAAAAGGGGTACTGGCTCACTTTCCAAAGCCCACAAGATTGCTTCAGGTTCTGCGGGATAACAATTGGGATTTTTTTTTTTGTGGGGAGAGGAGGATGGAATGGGGTTGTAAAACAATCTAGAAGCTGCCCTGGCCCGGACGGCTGACCCTGGGGACCTGGCAGCGCGTGTGCGCGGGTGGGCAGTGTGCGTGCTCATGCGTGCGCAGGGACTTCTCGTTCAGCACGCCTGGATGTAGAGAGGGTGTGAAGAACAAAGACGTCCGAACTGTCATGGCCAAAGCATGTACAACAACAGAGCGCCCCTCCCTTCGCCCCCTCTGAGCTCCCCCTTTGACCCTGGCCCCGCACCCTGAGGGAAGGGGCTGCGGGCCGGGGCCACCCATTCCCCCTGCCAGGCAGGGAGCCTGGGCCCAGCGGATGCGTGCGCTCCTTCTCAGCTCCGGAAAGTTTCCCCTCTCTGTTTGCTTTGGGGCTGTTTAGTTTCTTAACCTTCAGAAATTTATACGCTATAAACTTTTATAGCGGTCATATTCTTTTATTGCTGCGCGCACGGCATTGAATTCCTCTCCCGGCTTCCCGCAGCCTCGCACTCTCTCGGTCTCCCTCTCTGAATCGCTCTCTTTTATGACAACTGATTTCCCCATCTCCGGCTTCCCAGCCTCGAATCCTCGCCTTTGTCCAGAAGGAAGCCCCTCCCGGGCTGGGGACCCAGACGCTAGCTACCGCTCGAGGCCACTGCGGGCGCCAGACCCCCGCCCCGCGGCGCTCGGGCCGCTTCCAGCCGGGCCTTGCGCGTTTCCTGCCGGCGGAAGCTGGCCTTTTGCGTTTGCTGTCGGTGCCGGCTGAACGCGGGCAGCCCGCGTTCCACTGGGCCTGCAAGCTCGATTGCTTCCCTAGCCGTCCCCGACGGAACCTCCCTGGGGGCTGCCAGCCGGGACCTGCGGAGCCGATCGCGGCCGCGCCTAAGGATCCTCTTTTCGTTAGAGAGGGGTAGGCCGGGCCCGAGCGGGCGGCCTCCAACGCAGCCCGCCTTTGTCCCCAAGCTGTCCCCATCCGCACGGTCTGGAGGGCGGCCTTGGGGAAGAGTGGACAGGGGAGAAACGCGAGGCCAGGTGCGGCTGCTGCTCCAGGGGCCGCGGAGCGACCGCCGGTGCCAACCGGCCTGGCCCAGCGGCTGGGAGGAACAGCTAGACGCCGCCTGCAACCAAGGTTAACTCTAGCGCTGGAAGGAAACGATTCTTTTTTTCCCTCCCGAGACACTGGTCAACATCCGCGCCCATCTCAGCCCCGGCCGGTAGCAAACCCAGGATCTGGGACCCAGCCTGCCATTCTGTGGCTCCAGCGTCATCCCCAGCTCCGCCATTCCAGCAGCCCAAGCTTCTGCTGGCTTCTGCGGGCGCCCAGCACCCTGGACTCTTTCGTCCCCCTTCTCTCTTGCTGGGGTTTCTGAGTGGCCAGACCAAGGCGGCAGGGCAAGGACCCTTCAGGACTCCAAAGCTTTGCCTTCCCCTGGCTCAAGGGCGGCCAGGGGCCCGGGGCAGGCCTGCAACCCTGTCCTGCCTCCCACTCCGCAGTCTGTGGAGAGCCTTGGGCTTCGCGGTCACCCTGGGCTTGGGACCTCGGGCCTTGGCGGCCGTCACTGCGCTGAAACAGTTCTTCCGGGACCCTGCTTTTTGCAAATTCTGGGAGACACGACCACCTCTGTTTTCCAGTCTTCGCTTATAATAACCGAGGTCTCTACCTAGGGCCAGGCGAAGAGGAGAAGCCAGAGCGGAATAAGACGCAGAGAGGTTTATTTTCTGGAGTGATATATATTTTTTTGTTTTTTCTTTTCTTTTTCTTCCAAAACAAACAATTAGAGCTCTAGGCCCCTCTCCTTCCCCACTCCCACCCACCACCCTCCCCACCCGTAGAAGCCACAACTGAAAACAGGCGAGACAATCACCCCCAAAGAAATCACAAAACACAAGCACTATGTCACAACAGCCACTGACAAAGCAAAAAAAGTTCTACTGGGATGGCCCCTGGCAGGGTCAGGGAGGGGCGAATCCAGCTATTGGGGGGCACTGTGAGCGGGGGAACAGGGTCAGATGCAAAGCAAAATGAGCTCTGCTTGAGGCCTGGGGCAATCTGGCCTCGGCTGGACCAAGCAGCAGCGCTGCCAAAGCCCAGCCAGCAGTCATGGAGGCAAGGCCCAGTGGGGCAGCTGCTGGGGCTCCTCGGGGCTTGGGGAGCTGACAGGAGGGGAAGAGGCGCCAGGTCTGTACCTTGGGGCCTCTGCTTCTCTCTGTCGGACAGCCAAATCCGGAAGGGAGTTGGGAATGGATTTCCAATAAATTCTGCATCTGTCCATCAGAGTCTTCTGACCTGGCCTTCTGTCTAGGGCTGGTGGGGCTGACCTGGGGGGCGGGGTGGGGGGAGGGGGGAGTTGTACAAGGTGAGGCTGGACTCACTGCTCAGGCTGGGAGGGGGCCCAAGCTGGAAAGGAGCCGGAGAAGCAGAGCTGGTGGAAAGCAAGAAAAGCTGCAGTCCCCACGTGGGGCGAGAGGAGCAGGCCAGGAGGGGCCACAACCCAGGCTGACCTCCTCTTGTCAGAAGGACAGGAAAACATCATGCAGGGTTCCACGTCGCCTGCGACAGGACGTGTGCAGATGCCCCCAGGACACCGTCAAGCTGCCCCTCTAGCCTCTCAGCCTTGGGGCTGGGTTAACCTGGCTTTGGGGTACAACTGGGCGATCCATGGGGGTGCTGAGGCTTGGGGCAAGCGGCACCTCTGTAAGCCCTGAGTCTAGACATCACACTGCTGTGCGTCTGTCAGGGTAAGGACCCAGGCCTGGCTGACGGCTTAGGGAGGCACTTTGGCCACATGGGCATGGCAAGTGTCCCTTTATCACCCTCCCAAGGGCTGGGTATATAGCTCAGTGGCTTAAGGGCCTGCTTGGCAAGTGCACGGTCCTGTGTTTGATTTTCCAATACTGTAAAACAAAACAAAATCAAAGCTATTTCCTTTCTATTCCCATTCTGACTCTGGGCTCCAAATTCTCTACCCATGGGTCTAGGGCGTGTGCCGGGCTGTGGGCAGTTGGGGTATTCTGGGGGTTACTTTAGATGGGTGCTGGGGGTCCATGGGCCAAGCAGGCTGGAAGGGAGGGGCTGGGGTTCCCAGAAAAATGGCCAGGGGATGCCAGGAGCTTGACTAGGGTGTCTCACGGCCCACTGTCTTCTCAGGAACTAACTACTGCTAGCTTCTAATTGAACAAAACTCTCCTGGTGCCCAGAGAACAGGGAGGGACACAGAGGGCCTGGGCTGTGGAAGGGCTGGGAGGGGGACGTCCTTCCCTGTCACCGGCCCACACCCTGGCCGAGGAGCAGGAGGGGAGGGCGGGCGTGGTCCTTACTCTTTCCCCTGCTCCTTATTCATTTTCTTCATTTTCATCCGCCGGTTCTGAAACCAGATTTTGACTTGTCTCTCACTGAGGTTGAGGAGTCTGGCCACCTCGTGCCTGCGGTCCCTGGTGAGGTACATATTAAACAGAAATTCCTTCTCTAGCTCCAGCGTCTGGTATTTGGTGTAGGGGCAGCGCTTTTTCCTGGAAGAGCGGGCGTGCAGCCAGCTGGCAGAGGGGTTGGCTGAAAGAGAAGCAGCGATAGCATCAAAGCAGGGAAGGGGCGAGGTGGAGGGGGAGGATGCACCCCTGCTCTCCACCGCTCCCCAGCTGGCACTGGAGGAAGGGCTCCCAGGCCTCCAGGTCCCCAAAAGTCCCTGAGATGGAGCAGCCTCTGGACAGGTGGAAGGGGCCTGCGAGGGTGTAGTCAGCAAGCTCTGGGGCTTCCAGGCGCCTGCAGCCTGCTCTGAGTCCTATCTGCACATGGAGACACACTAGCTGGCACTCAGGTCAGTGAGCTGCCACCAGTCCCTCCAGGCTGGCCAAGGGGTGGCTGACTAGGAGGGTCCCTAGCTGAATCTGGGAGAAGACGGGTGGGACAGGGGAGAGCAACTCACTGGGCTACCACCACCGCCAGGAGATGCCCCCAGCCCTTCCCTGGGCCCAGCGCCCTGCCTGACCACAAGCCAGCACCATTAGGCCCCAGAGCAGGAGCCACCCTCGGCGTCTGGGTCCAGGTCCTCCCTCCCTCCCCCGCCACACACTGGACAAGCATGGGTCCACATTTAGAGCCAGCGCACTGCAATTCACAGCAATCCAATTGCAACCATTTATCAAGGACGGGCCTAGACAGGGGAGCGCGGGGCTCGGATAACGGATGGCTGCAATAGGCTCCTTTTCAGCTGCTCAACTCTGCGGTTCTGCAGCGAACACAAGTTCAGGGAAGTCGGGGAGCATCGCGCCCATCCAGGGTGGGGCCAGACAGAGAGGGGGGACCAAAAGAAAGGCCTTCTGCAGGAGCGCCTGGCCTCTGAGCAGGCCCTGGGTGTGGAGGGAGAAGAGCAATATGAAAGCAGTGAAAGTGGGGTCAAAGGAGGAAACCGATGTACACACGGGGCTCCTCTCCCAGACCCTAAAACTCGAAAAGTCGCCAAACAACAGCTGAGCCAGCTCCACAGTACACCCACACTCTACCAGCCTTCTCCTCCCCAAATGAAAAGCACAGAATTTCGTCTGTCGGCTCATTTGTTCCTAAATTCAGTTCCTCCTGCTGGCAGACCTGCAGCGCTATTTCCTTACTGCGACTGTCCGCGACGGGACACGCAACTGTGTGAAGTATGACAGAGGAAAAAAAAAAAAAACAC
The DNA here is from genome assembly GCA_004027915.1 of Capromys pilorides. NCBI lineage: Eukaryota > Metazoa > Chordata > Mammalia > Rodentia > Capromyidae > Capromys > Capromys pilorides. Next base: position 11,918 of record PVKN010004500.1, read on the forward strand.
TGTTAATAACTGGTCCTAGCCATATGGCTGCTTGCAATGATGGGCTTTCTAGACAGGGTTTGGGGTCCGGTGTCGGGTGGATGGGGCGCGTGTGCGAGGATGGGAGCAGAATTGTTCCCCCAAATGCCAGTTTTTCAGTCAACCTGGCACCTCAGAGGTGACCGGACCCAGGAGCCCCGAGCAAGCGGCTCTTCACTGTCCAGGAGGCAAGGGCGGCTCGGCCGGCCACCCTGCTGGCGGAGGGCAGGCAGAGACTTGAGATTCTCAATCCCTGCGCCCCCAGAAGAGCAGGGCAGCTTAAGGACCTGCCCGCCAATGTGCGGTATTGTTTGGAGCCAAAAGTTCCTAACCGATTTGCCTTCCTCGACCTTAAAAGCAGCGCCGCGCGCCGCAGACCCCGCGCCCGTGGCTGTCCCACCGAGAGCATCTTTTGGAAATCTGCCAGACTTGGGGTTCCTCCAGCAGTGCTTTGGGGGGAGGGGGAAAGCAACGAGAGAAACTACCCACGCAGGGTGAAATTCTCCGCCTCTCCTCAACCCTCGCTCCCTCCCACCTCTCCTCCTGCCGGGTCCCGCTGGGACGTCCCCGCTTGGCCCGGAATTCGGAAGTGATGCCCGGACTCCCTGCCAGGCCCGCAGCCCAGGCCGCGGCTTGGGAGTCCCGCCGAGAGCAGCGGGAGCTGCGGAGGAGGCCGCAGCTACCGGAGCGGGCAAGGGGCGGGGGCCGCGGAGGGAAGGCGCCCTGGGAGGGGCCGGCGCGCGGGGAGGGGGCTCGGCCGGGGCGCCCCGGCTCCCCCGCCCCTCTCGGCGCCGGCTGCGGACCCGCACGGCTGCAGCAGCGCGAGATCTGCTAGGCTGCATCCCCCTTTGCCAAGCTGTTGCATCGCAAATAAAGTCCTAATGAGCCCCCTCCCCCTTCCCGCGGCCGAGCTGACGGGCTGCGCTTGGCTCCGCCAGCCGCGGCCCCGTGCGCCCCGGCCTCAGGGACGCAGGGGCAGCGAGGAGCCGCGCGTGGGGTCCGCGCCGGACTCGAGCGGTGGGGAAGGCTGGGTGTCGCCTTCCGGGGCGCCCAGTGGGGCCCTCTCCAGCCTTCTCGCTGCTCGGGCTACCTGCTCTCTCCCTCCACCCTCGCCGGGTCCCGGCCACCGCCGCGCTCAGCCTGCACATTGTCCGCAGTTTATGGCCTCGCGGGTCCCCTCCCCCTCCTTCGCCTGGCCCGCGGCCGGTCCGGGGTATTTCCTCCTCCTCCTCCTCCTCACTTTTTTATAACTTACTTTGATCCGGCCTTTCTTTGTCCTCGCTTCCTCCGCAAATTTTATTGTCCCCGTAGCCGGGTCTTTGATTAGCCAGCACCGACTCCCTGCCCGCCGAAGTTTCCAAACTGTACTCGGGAGCGCCGGGCTTGAGCAGCTCCCCGGGCGCGCCCAGCAGCGGCTCCGCCTTCACCGCCTGGCTCTGGCCCTGGGCCTCGCTGCTGCGCGGCGCGGGCTCCAGCCAGGTGCGCAGGTACCTGCCCTCGGCGGCCGGCGCGCCCTGCGGCTGCAGGTACGGGTGGTACACGGGCGGCAGGCTCCCCGACGCGTGCGCGCTCAGCGGCGCCCAGGACGCGCCGAACACGGGCGCCTTGGGCTGGAAGCTGCAGGATGGGAAGTCCAGGTGCTCGGCGGCGCCCGGCTGCCGCGGGCCCGCGAACTGGCCGGAGGGGAACTTGGCTGGAGGCGCGTCCTCGCTCTCGTGA
>PVKN010004500.1:13754-33467 GCA_004027915.1 Capromys pilorides
CCCCCACCACCACCCCCGGCTCAACTTCTCAGCCAACAAAGTACAGTGGAGCGCCGGGCTCGGCGCTCCGTGCAAAATGATTGGTCAAAGTTTTTCCGACAGCCTGATAAAGCGTCAGCTCCGACATCAATCAATCGGGCGCGGGGGCTGCGCTCGCGCTGTCATCCGTGCGCACCGCGCTCCATATCGAGGATGGACTGTTTTACGCTGATGCAATGTGCTATCACGTCAGGGCTCCGGCGGCCACGTAACCTCAGTCGGGGCGCCGGCCGCCCCCGCCCGCCTTCCTGGGAAAGGGGGGTCGGCGTGGGGCGCGGGGGCGGAGAGAGGCGGGGGCTGTGGAGCGCGCTCCGGGGGCGGGAGGGAGGGCGCAGAGGGAGAAAGAGACGGAGACAGAGAGCGCAAGCCCCAGCCCGGGGCGCAGCCAGGAAGGCCCCGCAGGATAATTAAGGGAGAGGTCGTCCGCCCCCTCCCCCAACACCTCCACCTCCACCCCGCGGGCCCTCATTTCCTCTCCTCCGTCCCCTTGACAGAAGATGTTTATTAAACAACAGCAGCAGCCAGCTAGCCACAGGAGATGGAGGAAAAGGGATGGGGAGAAGTTGGGGTTTTATATGACATTATCCGCTCTGAAGGGGGCGCGGTGCGCGATCCGGAGAGACGGACTCCCCTGACCTCGGCAGCTGAGAGAAGAGAGGGGAAATGGGACCAATGCCCCAGGATCCGATGTCTGTCCTGAAACTGGGACCTGTTTGAGGTCAGACGGAAACTGGGTCCCGCGAACTGGGGTCCTCAGGAGAGTTTTAATACAACTAAGCCACGTCCCCGCGTTAGCTCCTGTCGGTTCCCTGGGTGCTCAGCTATTCCGCTCTCCGTCCCTCCGGGGAGACCTCCCGGGACCCTCCAGTTGCCCAGAGGGGGCTTCCCCTGAGTTGTGCCCGGAGCGGGCACACAGAAAAGGGAAGGGCTCGAGTCCCCTCGCCTCCCATGCGGGGCGCCCAGGCCAGCTCGGTGACCCTCCTGGGCCGCCCTTTGCTCCCTGGGCTGCTGCTCTGCGGGCTTCAAGTGAGAATGCGGGCCTGGAAGCCCGAGGTCCCGGCTTCCCTCCATCTGTCGCTGTCCCCCGGCCCCCAGCTCCCAATAGTCGGTTTATTAGAATCCACTCTGCGGCCCTGCGCAGGGTCTCCCTGGCGGCCACCGACTGGCGTCCTGGCCCCTCTCCCGGAAACCACTCCTCCCGTTTCTGCACTGGGTGCCATCGGCTCTCGCGGCCTGCAGCTGGGAGGCAGTCCCCAGACGCAGGGCTCCCTCCGTTCGGTCAGCGTCGGAGCCACTGCAAGGCTGACCGCCCTCAGAGCCACCGCCTCGCCACCCCACCCCAGTCTTTTCAACAAAAGCGGGACCATTCTAACTTGGGGTTTGGTCTCTTTGGCCATTGCCCCTCTACCCTGGAAAGGCTGCGGGTCACCTCCGGACACGCACAGGCACGCTCCCCCCGCTTTTCTTGCCAAATGAAGCCATCTCGTGTCATTACGTGTGAAATACGAGGGCGCTGCGCCATATTTCTTCACATTATGGCGATTTCAAAATGATTTTTTAAAGATCAATGCTGGCGCCCGGCCTGCCCCCTCCTAGCCCACCCCCCACCCCCGCTCTCCGGAGGAGGGCGACTGCCGGGCAGATCTGGAATCCAGCAGCGTGAAGACCTGCTTTTTCCATAGGGCCCAAGTGTGTGTGGGGGGAGGAGACCAAGATCCGATGCAAATCCTTCTAAGTAGCGTCTGGGCTCTGGGGAAAAGTCCGAGCTCCCCGGCCGGCCGCCAGCGAGGAGGCCGAGCGCCCTGCGAGTGGACCGCAGCTCGCTCGGGCCAGGCACCTGTTCTCAACCTGCCAGCCCCAGGGAGTGTGCAGTGGGCGGTACCTGCGATAAATACACTCTTCAGGCCAAAATAATATAAAAACTCCTCTGCCATAAATAACGGTGTTATGAAGCATGGCGGCTGAGAGTACGATTTTCTGTGGCATATAAATTAGGGCCTAAAAGGACATGCAAACTGTGGGCCGGGCTTTTTATTTATGGAAAAGTCACAGCACTGAGCTGTCCTTAGACCCCAGCTGCGACGCCCTGCCCTCCTGGTGCCACTGCCCCAGCCCGGCCCTGACTTTGTAGCCGCCTGTCTGGGAAGCCGGGCAGCCTCGCGTAGGAAGTTAAAGAGGAAGAGAGGCGAAAGGGAGAAGGCAATGCAGCTCAGGTCTGTGGGTCACTAACCTCTAGGGGGGATGTCCTACATTCCTGGGGCTCCGGGGTGCTGGCTGGGGAGGACACACAAGCTGCTTTGCTCAGGAGAATAGGAACAATTTGAAGATGACAGCTTGAGGTCTGGGTCTTCTCCAGAGAGGCAATTCTGGAAAGAAGAGCACGACCCTGCCTGCAGCCCCTGGGGTCTGCAACTCACCTCTCCTCCTTCTGGGTGGTGGTGTGGAGGGACCAGGAAACCAACCAACCAACCAACCAAACAAACAAACCTTTCCAGAAAACATTGCTGGCCCAGGCTGGAGTTCAACTCCAGCTCAGGCAAATTATTAAAAGGATCACTGAGTGGTGCCCCTCGCCTAGATGCCCAGAGGGTCCTGGGACCCTCCCTCTAAATGTTATCTTCTCCCAGGTAAGTGGACCCACCACATAGGGAGCACATAGGATGGTGACCCCTGGAGCCCTTCTAAAAACACCAATGAAGGGCTCCCTTCCATGGGGTCCCCTGGTTCTGAAAGGACAACTGCTGCACACCCCACCCCCAGTCCTAAAGAGAAAGGAGGAGAATCCTGCCTTCCCTCACAGCCCCGCACTGCAGGCTGGCCTTGCCTGAGCACAGCTGGGCCCTGTGGCCCAGAGGCTGGGAAGAGCACACAGGAAAGGCACCAGCGCCTGGCCACGCCACGGCCCAGAGCAGCCAGCAGCCGAGGCGTCCAGGTCCCAAGAGCAGAGACCCGCGCTGCCACCATCCAGAACCAGCGGGTGAGTGCTGAGCTTGGGGAGACCTGATCAGGGTTCTGGTCAGTGAGGAGAGAGAAAATGGAGGGGGAGAGAAAGGAAATGGGAGAGAAGAAGAAAAAGGCAAAACAACACACACACAAAAAAAGGGAAAATTGTTTCTTAGATTTTAAGCTAAAATGGTTGGATGTTGTATCTGCATAAACATCCCATGTGTCTATTCAAATCCCACAGATGTGCAGTCGTGCTATGCTCTAAGTTGTGTGTAGAATGTGTGTCCCACAGCTCTGTCTAGTTTTGTCACTCCGTGTCCCTGGGCATAGCTAAGGGGAGCTAATCTTTCCTAAGTGCGTATGTGCGCAACCTCCATGGTAAATAGGGATTAAGGATTCTGCTCATATTAAGATCCATGGCCCAGAAGCTCGTGTGTGCATTTTTACAATTGTCTGCACACCTAGGGAAAAAACCAAAAACCTGGGCATTTGTGCACTTGAATTGTGGCTATGAAATACGAGCTGCTTTGGGGGGGGGGGTCTTGCTAGAGAAGCTTAGGGTCTTCTCAGGCTCACATCTGTGACTTCAAGCTGGATTCTATTAAGACTTCCTCTAGGAGATGAAGGCAATACTCCAGGTTGAGCAAAGGTCATGAAATTTGGTGACATTTTGTTGTTGCTTGGTCCGACCATGAAATTCTTTACTGAGTATCTTGGTCCACACTGCAGAGAACGCGTGTGTTGTGTGGCGCTTCTTTCCTGGGTAGGAGAGCGCTTTAGTTGGGCATATATGTGTCCTGAGTGAGTGTGAGGCAGAGGTGGACAGATGTGAACCAAGTGTGGAAGTCTTCAGGTAACTGTCGGAGGTCAGGCCAAAGCACAGCCCTGGCCGTGTACAACCAGAAAAGCCCCCAGTCCGTGTCAAAGATAGGAATGTCTTCTGAGGACCACAGCGCAGAGCAGCTCTAGGGAACAGTGAGACAGGGAGGCAAATTGGTCCCACTGGAGGTGGGAATCAGGATGCCTTTTATCCAAAAGGACTCCCCTACAGATAGCAATGTGCACACCCCAACTCAAATCTCCATGCTCCCCGTGTCTCCTGTGGGCATTTCACTGCTATGTAAGGCAATCTTCTGCCAAGCTCTAAAGATGTCAGAGGTGAAAGGACAGGGCCCTCAGGGGCCGCCTCCGACCTGGGGAAAGCTCCTCACAGACTCTCAGCCCTCAACGGTGTCTAGGGCTGGGGGTGTATGGGGGTGGCTGCCTTCCAGGGTAGGGGGGCGGCACCCTGGAGGCCAAACGGGGTGGGCGGCAGGCGGGGCGGAAAGAGGCGAGCAGGTAGAAGGTTATTACGGAATTGCTTCCATAAAACCTGTGGCTGTTGTAAAACCCTCTGCTTTCCAAAGACTTTATTTCCTCCTTTCTCCCTGGCATCCCCCTTTTTTCTTTTTACAGCACTTTTCCTGAGAGGGGGTGGCCCAAGGACGCCAGGAATGGCTCCCAGGCTGGGGCAGGTTTGGGAGCAGCTGAGAAGCCAGGTCCTGCGGAGGAGGCACCCCGGAGCTCCAGACCCAGAACCCAGGTGACACAACGTCCAGGGATGGCACTGCTGGCCTTAACTTATCCAGACAGTGGGGTGAAGCTGCACTGCCCTTGCGTTCGGAGCGCGTCCCCCAGGGCCTCTCCGTCCTTGCAGAGGCCCCTTGTTCCCCGAGCCCCTTGGCCCTCCAAGTCAGCCTGGCGCCACCAGAGCCCCATCCGGCCCAGCCTCTTCCGGGCCTTTTTGCATATTTCCTCTGCCTCAGGCAGGGGGGAAAGTTGAGGAACAAAAGTTAGCTTATGCTTCGGCGAGCCCCCACCCGCCTTCCTCCAGCGCTCCGCTTCTAGGGACTCCTTCACTGGGCCCCGAGCCAGCACTTAAGGGGGCCCGGGTCAGAGAGGGCGATGCAGGTTCGCCCTTGCACAGCCCCAGCTGTCTGGGCACCAGTCTGGGCTGCGCGCCGGCCAGCTCTGCCTTTCCCGAGCCTGCAAGAGCTTCCCGAGAAGCTCCGCGGACCTGGCGCCGAGGACTCCGCGGGAACGCAAGGTCCTGAGCCCCGTGTGGACTGAGGCCGCGGAGTCTAGCAGAGGAAGCAGCTCTCCCGCAGCCACCTCTGGAGCACTCGCCCCGCTAGGGGGCCTAAGCGCACCCTGAGGGCCTGTGGGCTCAGCTCACAGAGAATCCTGTTTTTCTTCCTCCCAAAGGGCCTACTGAGATTTAAACTTCCAGCTGAAGGGGAGTTTGGTTCCCCAAAAGATTACCAAGAGCTTCAGGGCCTCCTGTGTCCCTGTGGAAGTCCAGCCTTTGAGCGCCTGTGCCCCTCTGCACTTGTGCGGAGTCTCTGGAAGGTTCTGAGAATAGACCGGAGCCTCAGGGACTTGCGGCTCTGAGCACCACCTGGGGCTCTGCAGAAGGACTTGGCCATGGCCTGGGAGGTGGCTTTGGAAAGGCTCCCCTTGTGCCCCAAACCCACTAGAAGTGTCCAGAAGTGGGAAGATGGCCCAGCTTCTCTATCTCTCTGGGAAAACATTCTCCAGCCCTGAGCCCCGGCACCCCTACTCCTCTGGCTAAGCGAGGGGCAGTAACTGCAGTGAATCTGGTGGTTTGATGTCGTTGCGTTCAGAAGCCCAGGCCCAACAACATGAAACTACCTAATCCACTCAGCAGTCCCAGTTCAAGCGCCAGGCCAAGGGCGCTGGCGCTGGCACAGGCCCCTGCGGCCATCCTGAGGCCCAAAACAGAAGGGCCCCGTTCCCGGCTGAACTCTCTTTCCTATGCTTAACTTAGTTCCCTCACCTTCTCCGGCAGACCCAGTGGCCAACAACTGATCGGAAGAACAGGACCCGGGCTTCAGGTAAAAGCTGCTCGGAGTCCATCCTGGCAACTCACGGTCTAAAAACTTGTTTTCCAGAAGATTCCAGCCCAGGCAGGGCCACTTGGAGATACCTGCTTGGCATCCGTCTCTGACCCAGGAGCTCCGCAGGGGCAAAGGTCTCTCAGCCTCTCCCCACGGCCAAGGCACTCTGCCGCACCAGCCAACTGCCCAACCCCTACTCCAAGGTCACCTGGCCTCCTCTGAGAGGTCAAATCTTCTAACCCTGTATGGTCCCCCAGCTCTGAGACTGGGCTATCTCCAGGACAGTGGGGTGAAGACCACTGAGAAAGGTAGCAGCGGCACAAAAGACAGAAAAAGTAGTGTCAGTGTTGGTAAGTACTAGGGCCCCTGGGGGACAAAGAGAAAAGTGGGATTTGGAGGACATAGCCAGGTGACTTGCAGGGCCACCGGGTCACCAGGAAATCACCCTGCACAATGTCTGAAGGCTCAGACACCTCAGGCGCTGAGCTCTCCCAGGTAAGAAGAACTGTTTAGAATTTGCAGTGGACCCAGCGGAGGCTGAGGACTTGGACTGAGACACGGGGAATACATGGGCTTTCCCTCCTCCTGCCCTCCAGACCGGGGCCTTTGTCCCCCCATCCCCATCGCTATCTCTGCAGACACCCACACACCGGTGGTTCACACGGAGCTCACCTGAGCTAGCCACCTGGGCACAGCATTGGATGCGACTCTGTCACAAGGTGTGGAGCGAGTCCCCATCTGTCCCGGTCACCCCAGCTCCCTTTTGCCTGTCCCACAGGAGACAGATCGAGCAGCCACGTGTCCAGTGGGGAAACTCGAGATAAGGAGGGAGTCTGCCTGGCCTCCCGCTCACCCTCCTGGATATAATCTCGGGGACTGGAAATCCAATAAAACTTCACCTTGCTGATGAACTTCCAACGCTTTACATCTTCTCCTGGCCTGAAAATAAAGACAGAGGCAGGGGTGGGTATGGGGGCGGGCAGGTTGAAAGAAAGAGGAAACAAATTTAGGAGCCCCAAAAGCGGCTTGCACAAACTAGGTCCGCATGGAGAGAAGCATGCGGACTCCTCAGACCTGCGCCTCCCTCATGGATGGATGGTTGGCCCCTCACCCGGAACTCCCAGGGCTCCCCAGGGTCCCAAGCCTTTGGGCCAGGGCCAAGGCTTCCCCGGGCTGGGTGTTTCCAGCCATGCCCTGCTGGAGCCTCTATGTCTGTCCCTCCGCCGCTGCTGCCGATGCCGCAGAATGCGGGTTTTTTGTTTGGTGAGGTTTTGCCTCTCCAGAAGCCAGAACTTTGCCCTGGGCGGCCCTTTTATTGCCAGAGCCTGACGACAACTTAGGTAAAAGGACAACCAGGCCGCCAAGGGACAGACCTGTGGCCTGGACACCTGCAGGGGACACCTGAGAGGCTGAAATTCATCGTGCTGTCACCAGTGCCTCGGGTACTGATGTTAGCTCCTGTTCGGCTCCTGGAAGGCCTCAGAATCTGAAGGAAGACTGAGCAGCCTACGCCTCTGCTTTCCTGGCCCTCGTTCTTTCCTGCCCTGGACATCTGTGGGATCTGGATTTACCACTTTAAAGGAAAACTTTAAGAGACTGCTTGCTTTCCCAAGCCTTGGATCTGAGATCACTGGGAACCCAGTTACTGACCACTGCTTGGCTGTGCTCTACCTGAGGGGCCTTCCCCGTGCTCTCTGCGGTGGGGGAACAAGTTATTCAACCGCCCAGCACTACCACTTCGGAGGACCCGCAGGGGACCTGACATTAGCTCAGGCTCTACTGGGGTGCAGGGGTCCAGGAGAGGTCTGGGGTCCCGCAGACACACAAGTGCAGCCCTCGCCCCTGAACAGGCGGCCAAAACCCTGCCGGAGATGTTCTTTTAAAAACGGATGAAAAATGGACTCGCTTCCCTGGGTGCTGGCCCACAGTTATGCTCCCAGAACTCCAGGTTTAAGCCCACTCTGGGCAACTTAGGGAGACCCTGTCAAATTTTAAAAGATCAAAAATAAAAAGGGGCTGCAGATACAGCTCAATGAAAGGTCCTGGATTTGAACCCCAGTAAAATAAACAAATAACCAAATAAATATTAAAAACGGAATGGGCTTGGAAAATACCAGGCTGTGTTCTAACATGCCGACTTTTTTCTGGAAGGCTGGCCCTGCTCAGGCTCCGGGTGGGGGGTTAACTGTGCGAGAGGTGGGGGGGTGCCCACTGCCCACAGCCCGGCACCAGGCGGGAGGGAGGGGTCTCTAGCAGCTGTACCACAGGAAGTGGCTTCCATCCCCTCCTGGGGGCCTGGCCAGGACCACTGCGGGCGGGGGCAGGGCCATCTGTTGGGGTGGCCTTACAGCCTGGTCTCAGGGCTCCCCAGGACGCTTTGGAAAACTGCAGAGGCCACCGCCACACACCTGCGCACACGCACACACTTCGCGTGCACTTTCAGGGCTTGGAGCCTTCCCAGCCCTCACTCCCGGGGCCTGGGCCATTGCTCTCAGCCTAAAAAAGCGACCCCTGCCCAGACCTTCCTACAGAGGCTGTCCCTATCGGCTCAAGATCACCTTGCACGAAAGAAGCCAAGCTCTAAATTCCCAAGCAGCGTTCCTGCACAGCTGAGCCGGGTTCCTAGGCCGCTTAGGGGATCCTTTTCACCCCAGGGCATGGGTTTTTGTTTTCCAAAAAGCGCATCCATCTCCAAATTATTTGGTAAATGCTTGATAGACTGCAAGATTCAAGGATCTCTCTCACTTCCTTAAAGGTAAACCCGTTCTAGCATAACTGGAGGGGGCTGGACCGTTTGTTTAGGTGACAGGTGGAGGCAGTGCAGAAGACAGATTCGGAAAAGAAACCAAAGCGGAGCTCTTCTTCCACTGAAAGCCAAAAGAAACAGTGTTTCTGAGACTTCCTGGCCCGATCGCTTTTCCGATCTTCGTTTGGGGCAAACGCGCGGTCGTTTTGAAAGGCCCAGCCGCTGTCCCGAGCTTGGAACTTGTCTTTTCTCGTTTTGCTTTGCTTTTTTGTTTTGTTCTCCTTGAGGTTTCTGGCGGCAGCTGGGGAGCCGGCGAGGAGGCCGAGGTCGCCACCGACCTCTAGGCGGCGCCCTGGGGTCGCCTCTCCAGCCCAGTGAGGGGAAGGAAGGGCCGCGTCCTGCAGGCTTCTGAGCTTGGCCCGCAGCCGGTCGCAGCGTCGCCTTTGGCGCCCTCTGCCAAGCAAGAGAAACAGTTAAAGGAGCGCGGGCCCGAAAGGGAAGGAACAGCTAATCACCCCAACCTGGCCCGACGGGGGAGCCTGCCCAGGCCCGAACCTCCTCTCACCTCCCCTGCAGTACCCCTGACCTCCTCCCTCATCCTGCAGGAGAGCCAGGTGCCGAGGAAGTTGGCGGGCAGTTTGTAATCCGGGCTGCTAACCATCCAGGGTATCACAGCCTTTTGGGGTTGTCTTTGTTGAAAGTTTGGGGCTTCCTAAATTCACGATCTGGGGCCACGCCTACGAACACTGGAGGTGGCAACGGAGGAAGCAGCAGTCAGCATACGAGCCAGGACAGATCCAGCCCCGCTCCCTGCTGGAAAAGCCAGGTTATAACCTCCCGTTGCTTTGTCGTCCTACCCAGGGCCTAGGACCCTCCACGGCCCCAGACGAAAAAGACCCCCAGCGTGAAGCTTGAACTCTGTGAAAGAGGCTGCGAGGTAAAGAATGGGTCTCGCACAAGGCTACTTGATAGACCCCATGCCTGAGCAGCTGGGCCTGTGGTGGTCACTGGTCCCCCCGCTTGACCTGAATAGGACCTCTCTATGAAGCCCCGGATGGAGCAGAGAAAGAGAGCCCTTCTTCCCCATGCAGCCTGTCGGAATCCGAGGTCCGAGTCATCCAGGAACTGGGAACTGCGGGACAGGAAGAACCAGCCCTTCGCCTCCCCTCCTGCAGAAGGTCTGTTTTATACCCAGGAGCACCGTGATAAGGCCAGAGAGTCCACCACGGGGCAAGGAAAGAACAGAGGGCCTAGGGTGCCCCAGGAGCAGCTAGAACAGGACTGGCGCTTGCTGACCAGGTCTGGGGTCCCCGGAGAGGGGCCTCTCCCAGCCCGGCCGCTTTTGGACACCTAATTACCTAGCGCACATCTGGAGCAGCTGCGCCCCACCTGGCCCCCGGGCACATCATTTCCCCTCCAAACCCTATTTTCATTCCCAAGGGTGAGTCTTTAAAGGCTCCGGAGGCAGGACCGAGTGGGGCCGCGCACAGCAACGTTCCCGCTTGGGGTGCGGGGCAGCGCCCGTGCGGTGTGGCTCCCGGGGCGCGCCCGAGAGCCATAGGCACTGGGGAAATGGAGCAACAGCCGGCGGATGCGACTGCGAGCATACTGTCGCCCTCATTACCCGCCCATTTCCAGGGAAAGCATTTGGGGCTTGGAATTAGCCAGCTAATTGCTTCACTTCCGCCTTCTCTGTGGGGCCGGAGAGGGACGCGGTCTCTCTTCCGTAAGCTCATTCACTACTTCACGACTTTCCGGTCTTCTGGGCCTCAGTGGTCTTTATTTCCTTCCCCGTGGTAAGCTCCAGCATTCATACTGGTACTACATCAGCCTTACCCTCGTGCCCGCGCGCGCGCGCGCGCACACACACACACACACCCCAGATTCACGCCTGAAAAGTGACTTTTAAGTTTTCACATCTGCAGAATCGGGAGGTGTCAACTCAGACCACTGCGGTGATGAATGAATGTGACCGGTGCCTGACATTAAGATGCTGGTGTGTGGGGGTCATTAAATAAATAGTAACTATTAATAAGAGGCGAGAGAGAAGCAGAGAAGAGAGGAAGGGGATGGGGGAAAGGAGAGGGGGAGGGGGAGAGGCGAAGGAAGAGAGGAAGAGAGGAGGAGGAGGAGGAGCAGGAGGAGGAGGAGGAGGACGACGAGGAGGAGCAGGAGGAGCAGGAGGAGGAGGAGGAGGAGCAGGAGACGGAGGAGGAGGAGACGGAGCAGGCGGAGGTTGGCTGCTTTGTTCTCGGAGCCCCAGTCTGCCTTAGCGGTGTGAGCCAGCCCGCCTCAGTGTCTTGTCGTCTTTTGACTCAGACCAATGTCCATAAAAGTGAGGCCCGTTAAGCCCCTTGGCCTGTAACTACCTCTTCAATAAGGATCAGAGAATTGGGGCAATTATCTGGCTGTTTCAGGTTCAAACTCCCTTTAGCCTGACCGACCTGGATCTGGGGGGAAGGGCAAGGGAGTGGAGGTAGCATTCAGGGAGCAGCGGGTGTGCCCTTTCTCTCAGCCGGGGTGAACAGCCGCCCCCACCCTGCCTCAGAAAATGCCTAGGAAAGAAGGACGGCAGAGGGTTAGAATTAAACAGCGTCGGAGAATCGCTTGAGAAAAACCAGGTCTTGCCCATTTCCTGGGGCAGCCAGGAGGCCTCGGAGCCCCTTAGATGCCCCAGAAATCCAACACATAAGACAAAGACTTTCGCCCGGCGGGGACTTTTACTCCACTTTCCGCCAGCGCTCGCTAAGCACCTACTGTGTGCGGCTCCAGCTGCGCTCAGAAGCGGTGGGAGCCACGCCCCACTCGGGGGCAGGGCCGGCCCGGCAGCCAGCGAGACGTCTGACTCCAGGAACGAGTCCAGACCCAGCAGAAGGGGACAGCCCTGCTGGGGGCGACAACTTCCAGCCAATGGCGGCGTTTCTTTTTCAGGGCCCAAGTCCTCGCGCAGGGGTGGAGCCAGAGGGTCTAGGGCACTGCCTCTCCATTGTTCCAGGGAAAGAGGCCATGCTCCCCAGGAGGGGCGGCCCTGTGCGGGAGGGCAGGACCCAGCGGAGCCCGAGCAGGGAGGGGAAAAAGGAGGAGGCGAGGCTCCTGACCCCCAGTTGGAAGTTCCCGAAAACACCAATTAGCTTCCTTTAATTAGTAAAGCGAGGAGCAAATGGGCATATGTTTCTTCTGCTCTGATTAGAAGCATTTAGGTCAGGTTTTCAAGGCCAGAGTTATTCAGTTTAAAGTGTCCCAAGCAGAAAATTGTTTATTTTTTTTCCCCTTTTTATTTTCAAGCAGGGGTTTGAATACTATTAGCTAACTACTGCCTTCCGGTCACAGATCAGAACTGCGGGACTGGCAGGGGGTCACTGCAGCAGCCCAGAACGGGTTGGGGTCTCCCAGGCCCCTTTTGTTGAAGTGTGTAGACAACTGAGGGCCAGCCAGGAGTTCTTGGGCTGTGTCCCGCACGGAGAGGGGTACAGTAAACCAGCTAACTTCCAGTTCCCCTAATTTGTGTGAACACAGCTGCACAGAAAGGAAATCTGTTCCCGTATCTGGCTCCCAGGAGCCTGTCTTTCCTTCTAGGAGAGCCAGCTTGGTCATTTCTCCCCAGAGGAGGAGGCCAGGCCACTTTTACAAAGCTAGAGAAGACCCAGGTGGTTCTCGCATTTCTGTGGAAATAACCACAGCACATAAAGCCAGGTGAAACCAGGTGGTCCCTGGGTCCGGCAAGGGCTACCTGCAGCTTGGCCACAAACGAGATTATCGAAATGTTTAGGAGCAAAACCTTCAGCACACAGCTCCACGTCCCCCAGCCTCCAAACTTGCCTTGGGGTCCTCACCCCATGCAGAATTGGGGTCCTTAGCCAGGCATGGCAGCGCACGCCTGCAATCCCAGCAATCGGGAGGCTGAGGCAGGAGGATCATGACTGTTGTTAGTTCAAGGCCATCCTGAGCTGCAGAGTGAATTCAAGGCCAGCCTGGGGTACACAGTAAGACTCTTTCTCTCAAAACAAAACAAAACAAAAACACCTGGGGATCCCTGAGAAAACCCAACAGGTGAATCCAGGAGGGACCCCATTCTACTGCACACTCCCCATTTTCCCTGGCTGGTGGGATTAGCTAAGGGGCGGTCTCCCCTCCAACAGCCATTCAGTGCAGTGGTCTTAGCCCCCCACCTTAACTTCCCTCCAAGGGCAGCAGCATCCACACACCCTGTGCCCTGTGCCCTGCACAAGACCAACCCCCCAGGGGAGCTCTGCTGTCTCCTGTCCTCCTCTGGAAGGACACAGAAACTCCCGGAGGAGCCCTGAGAAACCAACTGTCTTGAGTCTCAGCATTTTTTGAACACAAGGTCCTTGCCCCGTCCAAGTCAGAGTCCTGAGAAAAAAAACCTGAGTTCCGAACCTTCTAAAAAATTTATGGAACTTGAAGAGTATTATATAAGTGCATTTTTTTCTGGTAGGAATCAGCCTTTTTGAAGTACCAGTGGGAACTCCAACATGTTAAGGAAGCCCCCCTCCCATGATTCACCTACAACCAACCAAAACTTGGAAGCGAAGGTGGGGAATGAGAAGGCTCGGGCTTCTGATCAGAGGAAAGAAAGCGTGTGCAGTACGAGGTCAGACAGGTCACTGTCACCTGTCCCTTTTCCGCCTCTCAGGTACCTGCTTATCTGTCTTAACCGGCTGAAAACCCCAGGGCCAAAGTGCTGCGGCCTCCAACTCCCACAATGACACCCCAGTCTAAGAAGCCTCTCTGAGGCCCAGAACAGAGACAGGGGCCCATCCCCAGCTCCCCAAGTTCTTCTGGCTCCACAGTGGCCCCTAAAAGGTTACTAGGATCAACTGGGCAAAGAGCTAGAAGTAGGAACAAAGAAAGGGCAGTCATGGATGACCAGAAAAAAAGGTGGGGAACGACAGAGAAATGAAACAGCTGGAGAGAGAGGTGAGCAGCCCAGGCCCGGTGACAGACCCCAGAGTGCAGAAGCAGCCAGGCAAGACCATGGATGTCTGTACTGCAGGTTAATGACCTCATTAGCGCCCCCTCGGCCCAAGCCACCCCATTACAACTCCTCCGGCTCCTTATGCTCTGATTAATTGGTGGGTTCTGGAGGAGAGGGGGGCTCTGACCTGTGCCTGCTGGGGTTGCACTAGATGGCTGGCTAAGGATAGGAAGGACGGTGGTGTCCTGGAGCCAGGTGACCTAGGACTGGGAAAGGAGCAAAAGAGGAAAGGCACCTGGAGGAAACACGGGGGCCGTTTTTTAGGGGCACCAGAGGTACCTGGGAGCACTGAGACCCTAGGACCCAGACCCAGTCCCCAGCTGGGCAGGGACGCTTCTCCACAGGTGCCCAGCGCTGGGAGCCTGCTTGGGGCCCGTGCTGCTGCCGGTGCCTGCCGCTGCTCCCCTGGCTGGAGTCTGGGCAGAGAGCCTGCACCCCACTTCATCCGTCCTCATCCCTGAACTGAGGCTGTGGGGCTGCCCAGCCAGGGTGCACCTGTGTAATCATTGCCTCCATTGATGGTTAAATTCCAGGACACCAAGGCAGATTTGAAAACCTGGTTCCTAAGATCCCTCTAATAGGTCCCTGCACTTGCACCCCATTCCCAAGCTGCTGGGCCTCCTGGGGGGGCAGGCTACCTACTTTGGCTTCCTGATGCCTCCCCTGCCCCCTGAGGTGCCAACCTCCCGCCTGGCCTGCACAGGAGCACACGGGCAAACTCAGACCCCCGGTCTTCTCTGAAGATCTGCTCTGGGGCTCTGGCACAGCTACTTCCCCCCTCCATCGCCTTGGGGTCTGGTGCACCCAGCGCGGAGATGGCACCGATATCTCGCTGTGAGTTTGGCCCCAGGGTGAAGGGCCAGAGCTGGGGCGCGCTGTCACTGTCGGATGGCCTCGCAGGCTGTGCCGGGCAATCGGCCAGGACCAGCCGCAGCGCAGCCACCTCCCCTCCCTCGACAGTGACGCTGAAGTCTCCCCGGGGAGCTGCAGCAAAACCACACGGGCTGGGGCTTCTCTGTGCCTGGCAGGCGCGCAGGAGAGAGCGGGCGGCTGGCTCCACGGTGCCAGGCTCCCTGCCTTTGGTTCACCTCAGAATCCAGGA
Source organism: Capromys pilorides (assembly GCA_004027915.1). NCBI lineage: Eukaryota > Metazoa > Chordata > Mammalia > Rodentia > Capromyidae > Capromys > Capromys pilorides. Next base: position 28,481 of record PVKN010004500.1, read on the forward strand.
GCCTGGGTCCCTGGGGCCGAGGATGGAAGGGACTAAAAGAAGCGGTAAGAGGAGTGGAAATTTGGATTTTGTTTGTTTTTTAAAGTTTAGAGCCTCCGGGGATATTGACTTCCTGCTCTGTCAAGGAATTTCTGGCACTCTGGCCCATCCCAGCGGGGTCCACAGCGCTGCCCTGTTGGCAACTCAAGGGGCAGCAGAGGCTTGGGAGGTCACGGTGGGGGAGACTGCTGGTTTTTGTTTTATCTTTGCGGTACTGGGGATCCAAGGGGAGCCTCACACATGCTAGACAAATGTTTTAGCCCTAAGCTGCCTCCCCAGCTTAATGGTTATACTGCAGTCATTATTATTGCTTAATACCCAGGTTATTGCAGATCGAAGCGCCTTCCTCCACTTCGGCCGAAACTCAGGCCGAAATTCAGCCTTGAACAGAACATCAGGCCGGGTGTACTTCAAAAGGGGAGACGGGGACGGAAGCAACTCAGACAGAGACAGCTCCCAGAGCAGGACACAATGGCCAGCCACTTTGGCCTTAATTGTCCCTGCAAGGTAAAGGCTGTTCTTCCACCGACTCTGCCTGGAGAGCCCGCCAGCCGGGTGGCAGGCTAGACAGGGCTGAGGGCGGCCACTCGGTGCCTCCCTGGGAAGACAAAGCCACTTGTGTGCTGGGCCCAATTCTTAGCCTCTGAATAGTTTTGGCCTCTGATTTTCCGACAGTGGCAGGGAGGGCCACACTGCCACCTGGGTGTGTTGAAAGGTGAAGGTATCAACAGGAGAGAAGGGGGAATAAAGACTGGCACTCACTAACCCAGATGGGGCTCCACACTTCCCAGGTTCAGACCTCCGGGATCTGTCCAAGTCTGGAGGTCTTCAACCGAAGTTCAGGGACTACAAGACTCTAAAATTACAAAATCTCGGGGTTCTACAAGAAAGCCAGGAGTCACTCTCTGAACTGCCCGGGAAATGGGGAAGGAAGCGGGGGAAGTGTGGGAGGTGATTGGCGCAGTCCTGTCCTGCTCCTGTGCTCCTTGGTCCCCAGCTTTGAGACCCAGGCAGGGCCACCAGCTGCACAGCCAAACAGCCCGAGACAGAGGCACCCTCGGTTTCCAGGGGAAGCAAGTGTTTACGCTCCTAATACAGATGGGTGTTTTCAGGATTTTTCTGCTTTCAGCTATTCTTAATTTTTGGCTCTGCGTGGCTGCTGGGGTCTTTGGCGCCCCTAGGCTCCTGCCCTGTAATCTCACCTTCACTTAGTAAAGGATCAAGGGTCCCCTGGAGCCGGGTCAGAACCAGGGCTCAGCAGACCTTGCCCACCGCCTGCTCCCCGGGCGCAGGGCTCCTTTCTCTGGAAGCCCACTGGCAGCCTCACTCCCCACCTGACCACCCCACTCCTTACTGCGATTCTCTCACTCAGAAGGGCAACGTTTTTTCTGTCTTGCCCCGTTGGGGAACAAAGGTACAAAAGTTGGCTGTGAGGTGCAGAGGGGGAGAAGAAGGCCGGAGAGTCTTCCTTCACAGACTCAACTCCTCTTTCTAAGCGAGCAGGAAGCGCACAAGCTGGACGCCGGCTGAGCGGGATACTAAATGCTGAAGGCCAAGGGACCGAATGTGGGGGTCACTGCCTTCCCTGTGGCTCCCAGGCTGAGGAGAAACTGCCCAGTGCCAGACGGAGGCTACTCAGCGTCCCTCTCCTGTACTGTGGCAGCGGGGCTCGTCGGAAGGGCGCCCACCGTCGGCCTCCCCAGGACCCGGAGGTTGCTCTGCCAGGGCCGCGCCTAGGAGCGGGTGACCTGGGTTGGGGCGCTAACCGAAGGCAGGCGGCAGCTCCGTGCGGGGAGCCTGCGGAGGTGCGGTAGAGGCCGCCTGCTCCCCGCTGGGCTGGGGGAGGGGTGGCCGCTGTCTGGACTTGGGGCCAAGGGCTCCCGGCCCTAAAGAAAGGGAGGAGCTGCGGCCTCCACAGGGGTCTCGGAGGGAAGATCGGATGTGGGGGGCTCCAGCCTCTCCGCCGCAAAAGGGCGCAGGGCGGAGCAGGGGGCGCAAGGCTCTCCCCGCAGCGGGTCACCCCCTCTGCTGCAGCTCTGTTTACCCCAGGAGGCGCAGCCCGGGCTCATTTAGGGCACGGGATTGCGAGACCCCGAGTGCTGCTGCCTGGGAGAAGAGGTGAGGCTGCGGCTGAACGCACGAACTTGCCGCCTGCCACCTTTGTCGGGAGCACGAGGAATCGCGAGCACCGCGTGTCTCTGGGGCTCCTCTACCTTCATATTGTGGGAAACCCCGCTGGGCGTGGGGCGACCGCTGCCATCGGATCCCTCGCCACGCGGCGGGGACCCCACAATACCCAACGGACGCGCTCCTTTTTCCGCGCCTCTCCATGCGCTTTGCTAGGGGAGTAAGGTCCGCGAGGCCCGGCGGCCTGTGGTCGCACTGCGGTCCCCACCGCCCGTTCCCCGCCTGCAGCCCGCGCCCAAAGCCCAGGACGCGCCACAAAAACCGCGCACGCGGCGCTTCCGCGAGTTTCCAGGAAGATGGCGGCGCCGCGCGCCCCCTCCCACCCCAGCCGCGACCCGGACGGGGAAGAAAAAGGGGCCCCTCGTCACCCCCAGGGGAAGCAAGTGACTCCACGCACTGCTCCCCGATCCCTTCCAGGGGTCAGCTAGGGACAGCGAGAGCTAATTCTGCACCTCGGGGACCTGGAGGCCGGCTTTGGACCCCGAGCTGCAGGTAGCAATGGCTCACTCGTGTCGAGAAGGGGTAATGCGTCCCCCCGTCCAGCCACTCGGGGCTCCCCAACCGATCCGACCCGGGATTGGGAGCGGGAAGACCAACAGGGCCTGGGGACCCCCGCCCCGGCCTCGCCTTCCTCTGGGTGCGCTCCGGGAGCGAGCGGGCGGGCGGGAGGCCGAGGCGCCTCCAGGGCGCCCCGAGGCCCCAGCGCTGCCGGCCTTGGTCTGGGGCTCAAGGTTAAGCTGGGGCGCTGGGGGCCTCTCCCGCCAGCCCGGAGCAGCCTTTGTGGCCGCAGCGCGGATGTGCGAGATCGCGGCCCCCAGCGGCGACCCCGGGGCGCGGGGCGTCACCTACCTCTGCAGCCGCGCCGGCCTCGCGCGTGCGGTGCGTGCAGGAACCCGGGGCGTCTGGGGACCAGGGAGACGCTCCGGGACGAGAGGACCGCGGGCCGGGGTCGCCGCCCCGCCTCGCCCAGCCCCCCGGGGGCCGCGTCGGGGTTCGGCGCGGGGGCGCCGACGGCGCTGGGCGCCCTGGACTCGCGTGGGGTCGCGCCCCTGGAGTCCAGGGATGGGGGGGCGAGATCGAGGCCCGGCGGCGGGGCAGGGACTGGCGCCCCGGTTCCCCGCGTCCACCCGCTGTCGCCCCGGGCACCGTCGGATCCCGCGTGGCGAGGCCAGGATGGGCCCTGAGCTCCTGGGAGGAGCGGCGCGGAGACGGCGGGAGGAGGGAAGGTAGGAAGGAGGGAGGCAGGGTAGAGGAGGCCCGGGGAGCACGCGGAGAAGCTTCACGCGCAGAAAGACAAAGCAGCGCAGGAGAAGCCGAGTGGGGGACGAAAGCCGCCCCGCGTCTGAAGCGCTCGACAAGTGTCCTTGGGAGTTGGGGTGTGGGGGAGGGGAGGGGCCGGAGGCGCCGAGCGGAGGGGGAGGGGCAGCGTCCAGGTTCGGACTGGCGGGCGCGGCGTCCACCCGGCTCTGCGCGCCTTTCCACCGAAGAGTTGGCGGCGGTCGAAGCTGCAGGACACCCCCACCCCCTTTTTTTTTTTTTGTTTCCAGAGCCTTTCTTTGCAACTACAGGACTAGCGAAGCCAGAGGCGACAACCTTGGCCAAGGTCAAAGAACGAGCTTTAAGTTTCACTTTCCACACCAGTCCTGGAGTCTCGGAGACGCCTTTGTGGTTTGGCACTGAGGGTCACTAGAGCCACTAGAGCGTCGCCCTGAAACTGCAGGTCCCTCTTTTATTTCCCTCTCAGCCGAAGGAGGCTGCGACTTCCTGCAGTCTGGGAAACTGCAGAACGTGGTGGTGCGTGCCTTCGAACACAGAAATAACAAGGCCGAGCCAGGAGGATCTCCAGGCCAGCCAGGGCTGCACTGCCAGACCCAGTCTCATGAAACAAAACAGAAACAAGCAGCATCCCCTCCTTCTGGGCCCCCACCGGGCCTCAGACCCCAGGCCCCCTCTTTGGCCAGCTGATACAGATACCCAGAGTCCAGCTGGTCTCTACAAGCCTTGGTCCGGTTGGCCTGCGAAGGTGCTCCTGAGTGCTAGGTTCTGACCTCCGCTGCCTTCATTCATTGTGGGACATCGGCCTCCCTCATCTCTCCTCCTTAGGCCTCTGTTTTTGCCTCTGTAAAATGGTCTCAAGCAGGCTGAGTGATCTTTGTCTCTTCCTGTTGTGGCCTCTTCCAAGCATTGGTAGGTGCTGGTGTGCTTCAACTGCTGAAAAAAAAAAAAAAAAAAGAATCTATTAGCAGGCCATAGTGGGGGTGCGGGTGGGGTGATGTGTGCCTGTGATCCCAGCACTCGGGAGGCTGAGGCAGGAGGATCACCCTGAGCTGTAAGCCAGTCTGGGCTCCATAGCGAGTTCAAGGCCAGCCTGAACTAACTATACAGGGAGACCCTGTCTAAAACACAAATGACAAAAACATACGCAAGTGTCAGTTCTATTCTATGCCCACATAAACATAGAAATGGCAAATCAAATTTTGTCTCATTGAATGTGTCTGTTTTTCTGTCGCTCTTTTTTTCTTGCCCCTTCTTTCCTTCCTTGTTCCCCCAAATGTGTAATAGATATTGGCAAATGGGAAGAAAATGTTCAAATGGGAAGGGCAAGCAAGGAGTTGGAGTTCAGGGCCAGCCGGCAGTGCACAGTGCGTCCTTGTCACTCCTCCCCCATAAAGAAATAAATCCTTCATTCACTCGGAAATCACTGCTTGCCAGGCTATGGGTAGAATGGGGCTAAGGTAGCGGCTGCCTTCAGATAGTTTTA
>PVKN010004501.1:0-26970 GCA_004027915.1 Capromys pilorides
TACCAGAGAGGTGTCCTGAGCACTGTGCCAAGAGGGCCCTGCGACACTTCTGGCTATGGGTGAAATGGCCACCCTCCTCAGCACTGGGCTCAGACCCACCTTGCCTGACCATAAGCTTTAATGGACATCTCAGCCTTGAGCAGAGCAGGCACAGCCTGAAGGCCATCCAACGTGAGGGACAGAATGAAGGGGCCACTCCTGGCTGCTGGATCCAAGGAGGCACTGGCCCTCGTGGCCCCCTGGGTGCTTGGAGGGTGCAAGCACACCTGGCTCAGGGGCAGGTGCCAGAGTCCCCATCAGTGCTGGGCTGGAGACGGCCCCCAGTCTTGCACCACTTGGCCTTTCGGTTCCAGCCAAGGAAGGGCAAGGTGCTAGCATGCACAGGGGCTGGCGTCTTGAAGCCACACTCTCTCTGGTTCTTCAGAAGCCCTCCTGGGCCCAGCAGACCCAGCCGGTGGTCCCCCTGCAGCCAGGACAGAGAAGGTCATGGTTAGCTCCAAGGGCTGCTCCAGTGCTCACAATGGGAGAGGCAAAGCTATCTGGAGGTGGCAGGCCTGCTGTGGGTGTGTCCAGGGCTCTGCTGGCGTGGCCAACCCCAGAGAAGGCCCTCAACCTGCTGCTTCCTCCCTTGGAGGCCTCTGGAGTATCTAGGTGAAGGAGCAGGGCTTGGGTGCAAACAAGGCTCTGGGGGCCCCGAGGGGCTCACCGTGCCACGTGGCTCAGGACTGGGCAGCAGGGTTACCACCTGCAGGCTCACGCCTGCCTCGCCTGCAGCCCTCAGCTGCGCCACGACCTCTGCATGCTTCCACCACTTGCACGGCTGCCCGTTCACTGACACGATGTAGTTCCCCTCCTTCAGGCCAGCTGCCTACAGGGAATACAGATTGTGAGGCAGCAGGACAGCATGCCAGGCTGCAGCCAGGGCTCAAGCTCAGACCATGGGGCCCTTACTGCAGCTGGGCCCCCAGGAACCACAGCAGCGATGAGGACAGGAGAGTCTCCCCGGAGCGTGAAGCCAAAGCCACCCTCTCCTCGGGTCATGTGGACAGGTCCCACCAGCTGCCACTGGTTCTTGGTTGAGAATACAGACAGGGGCCCCTGGAAGAGAAGGGGTCAGGACCTCACTGGGCTGCAGTCTAAGGACTCTGAGCACCCCACTTTTTTTTTTTTTTTTTCTTCCAGTATTGGGGGTTGAACTCAGGACCCTGCACTTGCCAGGCAAGTGCTTATTCTACTGAGCTATCTCCCCTCCCCCCTTCTACCTGGATGCTTCAGAATAGGGACTAATGAGGTGGGTGCAGGGGAGGAGGGGCAGGGCCTCTGCAGACTCCTGAGGCGGGATCACAGCCTAGTTACGTAGGGTGTTTGCAAGCCGTGTGCTCACCAGCCGGTGGAAGATGTCAGCCACTTTCATCTGTGACAGGCTAGATGGCCTGCCTGCTAGCTCCTGGTGGGTCTTAGCTGACGGGGCAGGAGGACAAGGGGGACCAGAGTAAGCCCAGGACCCATGGACCCCAAGCCCCCAAGTTCTGTCCCATGGGAAGGTGTGACCCCAGTGCTCACTGGCCCCTTCCTCAGACCCCTAGCATCTTGCCTGTCCCATGCTCTCCTATCCCACTCAGTGGGGCTGTCCCTGTATGTGGCTTCCCCAGAGCAGGAGCCAAGTGTGGGAGAACAGAGTCTCAGCAGGGGCACTCTCCAGCCTGGCTGGAGCTCCTGCCCCTCCTGGCTCCTCCTGAGGCTGGCAGGACATGGCCTTGGTTGTTGTATTTTTTTCCTGGTACTGGGAATATAATCTAGGGTCTCTCAGAGCTATACACTACTTTTGTTTTAAAAAAGATTTGAGACACAGTCTTACTAACTTGCCCAGGCTGGCCTTAAAACTTACCATCTTCTTGCCTTGGCCTGCAAGTTCCTGGGATAATGGGCATGCACCACTGTACCTGGCTGGCAACAGCACCTTCACTGGCCAAAGGGTTTCAGCCCACCTCTTGGCCATCACTGAGGCCTCCCCCTGGAGGTATACCCAGCCTGCTAGCCCTCTCTGCTCACGCTGGATGTCGGGGGCTTCCACAGCCTCAAAGAAGTCATCCTCGCGTTCAAGCTCCGAGTACTTGGCCAGTGAGTGTCGCAGGGCTTGGGCCACTACGGCCTGTAGCAGGTCCACGGTGCGCAGCACACGGCACAAAGCATGTAGCCGCAGGGCCTCTTCTTGGCCCAATATGGCGCGTTTCAGGTGGGCCTTGGCTGTACACAGGGCACAGTGCTATCACACAAAGCCAATCCCTGTCCCCACCCCTGGGATACAGCCTACTGTTGGGTATGGGCCACAGGGACAGCTGGGAAGCTGGCCAGACCAGGAGGGCTTAGCCAGGCAAGAGCTGCCACCAGTGTGGCCCCACCTGCCCAGGCAGCACAGAGGAACCAGGTCCCAAGTGACAGAGGAGGCCCCTAGCACCCTCCACCTGCAGCGCCTCACCAAGCTTCCTGTGCTCTTCTGGCTGCTGTGGCAGTGGGGGACCATGGGACTCAGGGGAGTGCCGGGACTGGAAGGCCTGCTCATGCGTAGGAAACTTGTTTTCAGCTGTGGCTGCAGGTCGGAGAGGCTGTGAGGGCTGAGCACAGGCCCCCAGTCTACATCCCAGGCACATGGGGTGGGGACACTCACAGGAGCTGTCGCAGAGGGCCATTGCAGCGTGGTAGTGGGCCAGTGCATGGAAGTGCTCAGTCTTGACGTGCACCAGAGTGGTCCAGGATGGGGGCACATAGTCTTGGACAGGCGGCTGGGCCATGGCCCGGTGTACAAACCCGTACTCAGCTGCCACCTGTCGGCAGGCATGTGGACACGCTGGGCCCTGCTGTCCTCCCTGAGGAGCCCTTGCCTGTCATACCCAGGCCCAGCCTCTATCTACCCTAAACCAAGTTCCAGTGCTCCAATCTGAGGCTGACCCCAGTGTCCTAGGACCCAAATTTCTGCTGATTTGTGCCATCTCCTGAAGTAGGAGGCACTCGGGCCCCATGAGCCAGGACAGCTGTTGGCTTTGGGGATCGACACAGAGTAGAACTAATCCAAGTATGATTTGGCTCCCTGACCAAGCTCTGGCTGACTATATCTGGCTGAACCCTCAGTCCTCTGGGCAGGTCCTCTGCTCCCAGGTCACTACAGAGCAGCCAGGCTATTGAGGGCTCTGGGCAGGACCGCTGGGCCTCACCTGGGCAGCCTCCTGGGCCAGGCAGTGGTGGGGGGTGGCAGAGGCTGGCAGCGAGAGGCCTTCAAAGATGCACTCCTGGGCCTGGGCAGCCATGAGCTGCTCCAGTGTGGAGAGGCAGGCAGCGCTCATGTCTGGGCTTGGGGCATGGGAGAAGTTCTCCCTCAGGAGGCTGAAGGCTCCTGTGGATAAAGCAGGCGCTCACAGTGGCGGGGCCTCCCCACGCTCACTGGGCCACCCTAAGTGTGCCAAGCTCTGCGTGCTGGAGGCTGGCCTGCCTGCCCTAGCTCCGCCCCAGGAAAGGAGAGGTGGCCTGACTGGATGTGAACTACTCTCACCAGCAGCCCTCTGGAAGGCCTGGGCAGCGCGGTGGGCACCCTCTGGGCAGGAGCGGTCCTGGCATGCCCCAATCTGTGTGTGGAGAGCGCCGATGTTGAACAGCACACTGCCCTTCTCAAAGGCCAGGGCCCGCTGCTGTGCTGGGACCCCCGTGAGTGAGTCGTACCTGTGAGGGGCTCAGGCTGGGAGCAGTTCTGTGAAACCCAGGCTTCCTGTCCCCAGGGCACCCCCACCCCAGCCCCTACCACTGGAAGAGCAGCCCAGGGCTCCGAGCAGAGCTGAAGAAGCGCATGTCCAGGAAGCAGAGCTGGCTGTAGTAGGACTCGAGCAGCTGCAGGCCTGCCTCGTCCCGGCTGGGGGTCCGCATGGCCTGTGAAGCAGCAATGGCTGAGTCCTCCACCTGGACACCTCACACATACACTGGCTGCAAGGCTCTGGGTGTGAGCCTTGTGGAAGCAAATGCTATCCAGGGGTTCAGGGTGCAAAGGGAGGGTACCCTGGGGTGAAAGGCATTAGGTGCAGCCAGCAAAGAGCCCTGCTTAGGGCCCAGACCCCTCTGTGCACACTGGTGTGGCCGTCTCCCTGACATCCTCCCCAGATGAGGGACTCTTGTCGGGCAATCATCTACCCTGAGCTTCACTGTCCAAGCCTTGGTTTCCCCACCTGCATCTGGGCTACGGAAGGGCAGAGCGGGCTGGGAGCAGCCCACCTACCTGCCGTAGGCTCTCCAGCTCCATGATCTCTGCCTCATAGGTAGCATCATCCTCTCCAAAGTGCCCCGAGATCAGCTCCTGCAGAAGAACTGTGCTGGCTCTGGGGTGCCCTGGCGAGGAAAGGTCTAGGTGCAAAGCAAGCTGGCTGCCCATGCAGGGCTGGAGTGCCAAGGGCCTGGAGATGTGGAGGGGCTTAGTGCACTGGCACAGGTATTGGGGTGGGTCTGTCCTTGGCTCTGGACTAGGGCTGCTGGTGTGGTCTTTATTCACATTCCTTTGCTAATCCTATGGCAATCCCAAGAGCAGGTGCAGCTTGTCACTGAGGTACAAGGTCAAGTTCCTTCCATGAGACCCTTTGAGGTAGTGGCACAAGTGTCTGAGGTCAAGTATACTTGCAAGGCTGTAACATTCATAGCACAGGCTCCACCTAGGGCCTCTGAGCCAGCAGGATCCTCAGCAGGAGCACCCACGACCCTGCAGTCACCCTGGCGCTTCCAGAAGGAGGTCCAGGTCCCATCATGCCCATTATAGGGAAGGGCCCAAATCCAAGCCCACCCAGCAGATCTACAGCCCAGGGTACAGGAACTGACTGTAGCAGGAAGAAGAAGACCTGCCCAGGGCAAGACACCAGGTCCCTGGCCCTTTTGCCATGCCTATGGACAGCCCTGGGTCATGCCTTGCTCCCTCTGGGCCTCAGTTTTCTCATTTGTTCCTCAATGAAGTGGCCTGACCAGGAAGCCTCCAAACTCTTCTAGGCCCCAAGGCAGTGCAGTGTCCCTCACTGCTCACAGGCCAGTGTGTACCTTCAAGGATGTGGCCCAGTCCAGCTCCTTGGTCTCCTTCAGGCCCAGCGGGATCATGGGGACAGTGACACCTTCACTAGAACCAGAAACATTGGCTCTGGATGCGCTCCCACAGCAGCCTAGAGTCCACTCCCTGTCCTCCCGTGATCCAGACCAAGGGTGCTTCCCCTCACCCTCATGTGTGTACCTCCAGAGGCTCGAATGCTCACCCCTTGGGCTGCTTCGGGTCAACCATACTGCTGAGCCCCTCCAGCTCCTCCTTCAGTAGCTGTAGGTTGGAGTTGACATAGCTCAGCTCCAGGGCGACTGTCTGGCGGACCTGGTTGTTGCTGGTTGCTCTGGGGGAAGTCAGAGGTGGTCAGAAGCCCTGGTCCACAGTGGATCTCATGATCCAGGCCCTCTTGCCGTGTAGGGCTCTGGAGCCTGCCTTCTGGAAGATGGCACTGTGGAGGGGCTGTAGGGGCTGTGGGCCCACAGTTGCCATTCCTGCCTTCCTGTGTCTTCCCCCTATAATTCACGGCCTCATGCAGAGTGGCACAAGGGCCACCCTCGCTCACATGCCCTCCAGGGAAACTCCCAAACAACTCTGCTGGATGAGAGGCAGCCAGCTCTTCCTGAGTCTCACAGAGGGACCAGGGAGTTCTTAATGACAGTGGACTGGCGGTAGAGGTTGTTCAGGAGTGGAGTCCTGGGCTGCCACGGGCAGGATGTTCCAAGGGGCTGGTCCTGAGCCAGAATACTCTCTCCCAGCTCCCAGGCCTTGGGATGCCTGATGTGGCCTCTCTCCCCTACGCTGGTCACCACATGCCCTGCTCGAGCCTCCCAAAGGGGATTCCAGGTTTGGGCCCTTGGGAAGGGTTTGGTTTGTTTCAAGATCTCTGCTGAAGTCTACTGATGGCTGCCAGGATCGGGGCAAGAGTTCCTTGGGTGGGAGGCCACCTCTTCATGTGCCCTTGCTGTGGTTTGTCCCCAAAGCCTCATGTAGTCATGAGGGGGGCTTTTGGAGGTGGCTGAATCTACAGTCTGTGATTGATTCATGGTCCAGTGCTGGGATTAAGGACATGAGTGCCTTAGAGCAGGTAGCCTGCATGCAGAATAAGGGACCCAATGGGACTTGTTCCCTCTCTCATTGCTTTTGCTGTCTTCTGCCATGAGCGGCTGCCCCTCTGCCATGAGCCACCCTGCCTTGGAGCCAGTGAATTATGGACTAAAACCTCTATAATCTATGAGCTAAATAGATTTTTCTCCTTTAACTTTCAGTGTTGGATATTTTGTCCCAGCAATGAGAAAAGTAATTAAGACAAGCTTTCCATAACCAACTACCAGCAGACACCTGCCTGGGTTTCCAGCTTGGTCCTATCATTCTCATGGGCCATGCCCACCCCCAGGGCTTGGGGGGCTCAGGTGCTGACCTGTAGAGGTTCTCAGCACCTGTCCGCATCCGCAACTCCTTCGCCATCTGCTGGTAGATCCGGGTTCTTTGGCTCTGAAGCCAGCTGTGCTGAGTCTGTGCCAGGGGGTCACAGCCCTGCAGGAGGGACATAAAGAGATCATACCTACTCCTGAGCCCTGACCCAGCTGCCCTAGGGGAAGGGGGCTACAGCCTGTGAGGTGGGCCTGGCTAGGGTCATGGGTGCCTAGCCAGCACAGGAACTTTCCTCTCAGATGTCACAGACCAAGCTCCATCCCAGACAGCTAAAAGGCCCATGTATCAGGTATCTTTCCCTGAGTGGCCCATCTTCCTCTCATCAATCACTCCCATAGTACACCAAGTGGAGCTCCTGCCTCAGCCTCCCAAGTAGCTGGTATTAGGTCCACCCACAACAACTGGCTCTTAAGATGTGGGCGATTATGAATTTTTTTTTTTTTTTTAATGGTGCTGGGGATAGGTCCCCAGGCCTCAAGAATGCTTGGCAAATACTTTTCCACTGAAATGAGCCTCTCCCACGGCCCACCTTTCAAGGCAGGGTGTGGATCTCTACAGAGAAGCCCTCCCTAAGGAGGCTTGACTCTCTGGAGTCCCCAGCCCATTTGTACAAGAAGCTGGGCCAGGGTGACTTCAACAAGAGCTTAGTTCCATATTATGAAAACTTGGGCAGGCTTGGTTCCAGGGCTCTACCCACCAGGGTTTGGGGGGCAGAGGTCACAGGCACCAGGTAGCATGGCCACCAGGCAACTATAGGCTGTGGGCTGCGTTGAGGAGGTGCACAGCCCTGTGGGGAGTGGAGTAAGGTGCTGAATCCAGGTTCCTCCTGGATAAAGTGAGGGAGGTGGTCTGGTTATTCCTGCCCTCTATCCCCAGCCATGGACCCAGTCACAACCTGAAGCTTGGTCCCAGCAATGCCAGACAGTGAGGGCACAGGGGCACAGTGCAGCCTGAGGTCACTGTGCCTCCCCCTGAAATCACTCAGGGCCTCAGCAGACCTGGGTCATTCACGAAACTCAGATGTCAAGAAGGATTCCTTAGAAGTTAAGTTCCTTTCCTGTGCAACATCCCCAGAAAGTTACCAGCCCTCAAACAACGCCTCGAAAGACACTTCCCTGATGGCATGGTCAGGGGGCTTCACTTGGGCAGGGCTGCAGTGGGTCTTGCAGTCTCAACTCAGGGGTCCTTGTTCGTCCTTGTCCCTCATTGCCTCTAAGGAGGGCCTTATGTCTGTTGTAGGAGGCTCCTTGGCCTTTGGCTACCTTGATTAGGGCTCCAGACCCCCTTCCCCAGGCTGGCTTTCCAAGAGGAATGGATCAGTCAGTAAGGACTGCATAAGGATTGGGACAGAAGGCAGGAGGCTTCAAGAGGTTCCTGAGCACCAGAGAGAAGGGACTGGACAAACAGGGGTGCAAAAGCAGTGGGGCAGAGTGCCTGCTGCTGGGGACCTGGGCCACTGACACGCAGCGCAGAGCAGAGCCCAGCCTTGCCTTCGTAGCTGCCCCAGCAGCTCTGCTCCAGGGCCTGCGCTGCTTTCCCGCAGTACCTCATGCTGCCTGCACAGAAGAGACAAGGGAGGCCACATGGTCTCCCCCGCGTGGGGCTGGGGTCTTGGTTCATCACCAGAAGCTGAATACTCCTTGCTAAAAGTCCTGCTTCAGCTTCCGAGGGGTATGGTAAGCAGCGAGACCCAGGCTGCTAGGGGGCCCCTGGGCACTCCCTGTCCATAGTGTTCCTGTAACCTCTTAACCTATGTGAGGAGGGAGTGGGAGACAAGCAAGCTAGAGCTGGACCTGCGGGGGTGACTGGACTACAGAAGCTGCTGGCTAACACCCAGTTTTCCACTGTAGGCAGAGGGACATGAGCACTGGGGAGGGGCATGGATGATGGGGACTCAACCCATCCCTAGGACAACCTCCTGCCCTCTGGAAACAAAGGCTGCCGAGCCCCTCCCTTGTGCTATCTACTGCACTGTGACTATTTTTGTCCCGCCCTATTGGAAACACTGAAACTGTTATGGTCTCTGGTGTGCAACAAAGGTGTATCAACCAGGGACAGGACTTGGCCATAGCCTGGTGGGCAAGGGATGGGGAAAAGAAAAACAACCTCCTCCCCTCCCCCCACAGACCCAGAGTCCTGGTGTAGGCAGAGGCCAGAATTGTCCCTGGGACTAAGAAAAGCTTGGGGATAGTGACCCTAGACTAGGCCTGCGAACAGCAAAACAGAAACGCATCCCTGTGCCTCTCAAATTCCATCTGGGGACGCTCCCTAGGATGAGGCCCCACCCTGACAGTCAAGCTCCCCTCCCAGTGCCAGACCTTTGGTACCCTGCTTGCCAATGCCCAGCCATCTCAGGGAGCCCTGACTCTTACCCTCTCTAGTTTACTTGAACACAGAAGACCTGGAGACCCCACAAGGGTGGAAGCCCAGCACCCTCCACACCAGCCACCTTGGTTTCCTGAGCAGTGTTTGGAAAACAGGGTCAAATAGGGACTGTTGCAAAGAGTCTGCCAAAACACCAGGTAAGGGCCCCTGAGCAGACCTGCCTGCCGTGCTGCAGAACAGGTGACATGGGCCGCACCTCCTCCGTGCTGCTCTGTCCCTGGCCTTCTCCCACTGGCCTTCCCCAACCCTTTAGCCCTCAACCTCCCCGGGACATGGTGAGGCTCAGCCACGGTTGGCCTTGCACATAATCTGGCTCATCTGGGGCCCTCTGAAGGGTCAGCGCCCAAGGCGGGGGTTTGGAGAAACAGAAGCCCAGGGCTGACAGGATGTGCACATGGCATGCGGGGCAAAGGATGAACACTAAGGTGCACCAGTATTCACCAGGCCCAGCACCACGTAGGCATTCACTGAATGCCAGCCTGCTCCCTCCTGCGGCAGTGTACCCTAGCCACACAGACCTGAGCACAGGCGCTGCAGACCCAGTGGTGGCCTTTACATAAACAACTAGCTAGTTCTGTCCCAATCAATTCTGAGCAGAATAGCTTGTTTAGAGGCCTACTGGGGGTACGGTTTTGCTATAGCCCATAGTGGATATCAGGGAAGACCTTCCAGGCTGTGTGGTAGGACTCAGGGTCAGCTGGAGCAGGGCTGGAGGCCAGCAGCAGCCGCCCCCAGGCCTCCCTAGTACCCTGATTGCTTCTCGTTACTCCAGAAGAGTGTATGCCACAGATGCAGCACTCCAGAATGACCATAGAGGACGCATCGAAGGAAGGGGAAACAAAGAGCTGGTCACAGCCCACAGCCTTGGGACTTCGGGCACATCGTGTTTGTGCAACCTCCCAAACATTCTTTCTACCCAAGGCAACAGGTACTCAAAGGCCACTTTCAAGCATGGCCACCCTGTGAGGGAGTTCACAGAGGGCAACAGACAGGCCACTGCCCTCTCTCCAGTGCCTGCTAATTGCTATGCCATCTGGCATGCTGGGAGATGGGCAGGGCAAGAGCCCTTGGGGGTCTGGCCTGCTTCAGCAGCCCGCACTGCCTAGCCAGCCTGAGTCTTGGCTGATGCCACTCTCTTTTCCTGCTTTCACCTGAGCCCCAGATACACAACAGGTGAACGGAAGCAGTGAGGTACAGTGTGCAGTCTGACACCTAGAAAAGGAGGGCAAAGTGCCACGGCAGATGCCTGGGACTAGCAACAGGAGTCTTTCTGCTCAGCAGACCTCGTGTGTGGGTGTGTGTGCCAACACTAGGGCACCTCGAATTACCCCCAGCACCCAGGCTTGGGCTGCAGACATGGCCTTCTCAGGCACAGGCTAATGGACTGTGTCTCCAAACTCCACCTTCACTTCCCTAGTGCTCTGGAAAACAGGTTACAATCAAGCCTGGGGTTAGGGACTTCAGAGGGCGCAGAGGCTGAGGAAAGTGCCACGAAGACAGAGTACCCAGAGAGGACGTCTAGGAGGCTCAAGCTACCTGCTGGTACAAGCTACATCAAGCGCACACCCGGTTCTGGAGCAGGTACCCAGGGCAAAGCTAGAAAGGAAGTTTTAAATGGGTGCCACGAACAAACATGCGCTATTGTGGAGAAGCTGTCACTGACCAGAACGCACGCTGGGTGCCGGGTTCAGGGAAATGACAGCCCAAACCTCGGCTCCCACGGGCTCCTGGAAGTTTCTTCTTTACCCCTCTGGGTCCCCTAAAAGAGGCAGAGAGAAGCCTGGAGAAGGGACACAAGCTTTGGAGTCCCATTGGAGCCTCAGTTTCCCCAGGGGAAGGAAGGGAGCGGCCAGGAAGGTCGCGCACCCGGACTCACCGCCGACTACACGGCAGGCCAGGGCCTAGCACCCCTCCGCAGCAACCCACCTTGAGGACGCTGCCGGCAGCCTGCAGCCGCGCGCTGTCCTCGCCTTCGCTCTGGACGTCTGGCTTCTCCTCGAGGATCATCATGCGTCTCCTGCAAGCCACTCCAGCGAAGCTGCGTGAATGAAATTCCCGGGACGCCCGAACCGGCAGCCAGCGACCGCGGGTGACGGCAGCTCCGCCCTAGTCCGAACCGGCCGCAGACTATTAGCTTCTAGCGCCACCCGCAGCCCCGTGCTCCCCGGGGAGAAACTGGCTGATGTCCAATCAGTGGTTGTAGCTGCCTCGATGGACAGCAGTGTCTACCAATAAGAGCTTAAGGAAGGCGGGCTCTGGGAGGTATCCCCTGCCTACCCAAGGTGTTGGGATCCAGTTACCCCGGGCAACCGCGGCCCAACGCGCTGGGCGCAGTGCGCATGTGCACCAGCTGCTGCTAGATTTGCGGGAAAGTTTAGAGAACTCCTGACTGGAAGCTGGGCGGAGACCGGGGTGGGGCGTGGTCCCAACCCTGCAGGAATTCGGGGGCTTTATTCCGTCACCCTGGTAGCGGGACATTCCCCTTGTTTACAATGGGGTTTTTAAACGGTTAGAGAGTAGTGTTGTGGGAGTTCCTAAACAATGCCTGCTTTCTTCCCTGCCTGGCAGGTCAGGGGCTGTGCTCCGGCCCGCCTGTCCTCGGGTCTCGCCTTCTATGACCAGCCTGGTTTCAGAATCTGTTTACAGCACTTGTTCTCAGATCCTGATTCCTGAAATGGCCTATTTTCAGAACTTACTTTGAGAACCGGTTTGCCTCCCGCACCCGCTTGTAGAATTGGTCTTTGTCGCTGGGTGTGATGATGCACGCTTGTAATCCCAGTACTTGGGAGGCTGAGGCAGGAGGATCAGTGTGAGTTTGAGACCAGCCTGGGCTACAAAAGTGAGCTCAAGGCCAGCCTGAACTGCATAGACCCTGTCTCAAAGAGACAAAAAAAAAAAAAAAAAAAAGAGTTGGACTTTGTCCAGAACCCGCGCTCCCTGTGGCGCGAGCTTTCATCAGCCTCTAGATTATGGAGACTCTGGGCACTCCGGTTTCATGTGGGTGTGCTTCTCTGCAAACATACGCTTTGCAAGGAGGAAGATGGGGTGCAGGCAGGGACCGCAGTCCTCTTTCACTGCTCGCCTTTGAGCTGGGGATTTAATCTTCATCGCAGCCTCCCATGCATATGCACTCTGGCCTTGTCATCCTCAGATCTGAATCCTGTAAGCTAAGCTCCTTGGCCTGCACCTGCCGTCTCCAGTGTCCCGCCCCCCCTCCCCCCCCCAGTCATAGTCCGCTCATCCTACCCGTGCCAGCCTCTCTAAATCTGATCAGGACTATCCATTCCCTCAGGTCCCTGCTCTCCTGAAGGTGCTTAGCCTTCTGCCTGGCGGATCCTCACCTGTTCTTACTTCCCTCTTACACTGACAGGGAAGTTCTCAGTGAGTATACAAGTGTGGGGACTTCAGCACAGGCTATCTATCTGGCATATCTGCCACCATCGTGTGCCAGCCAACAGGGCCCCCAAGCCTCTTGGTGTTTCAGACTGACGTGTATACAGAAGGGATCAATGTATTGCAGCAAGCATGCTTGACTAAAATAATGTCCGTTGCTTAAGTACTGCTCTCGCGGTGCTTCTGCAGGGCTTCTTAGCCCAGCAGCCAGGGGCCACTAAGGCACTGGAAATTCTAGACTCCAGTAAAAATCAAATTGGAGGAGGGCCTGGGAGATAGCAGAGTAGAATAAGCGCTTACCTGGCAAGTGCAGGGTCCTGAGTTCAATCCCCAGTACCGCAAGAAGAATGAAATTGGTGATTTTCTATGGTGTTTAGCAGTAGTGGGGTAGAGACTTGTTTCTCAGAGTTTGCTGATCTCCCTGAGGTTGTCACTCTGAGTGTGGGAAGAGATGGCCATGTGATCCATGCCAGCACACTGAGCTGGTGAAACCACGGGCAAAGATGGCTTAGAGACACTCTACCCAGCAGAGTTAGGTGGAGCCAGGCTGGTAGGCTGCAGGTCAAAAAAGCCCAGGAAGGTAAACTGACAGACAACCTGGTGTATCTGAATGCACTAAAATATCCTCAGTCAGCAGAGTGCTTGGGATTGAATTGTGAAAAGTATACATCGAATAGTGCAGTGACGGCAGAATAAGACAGTGGTGAGCTCCAGGAAAAACAATACGATGTGAAGGAAATAGAAAGCCTTTATAGCTTGGGTGTGGCTTAGGGCTATGGCTCTTGTATACCAAGATCCAGATTTGATCCCAAGCATTGGAGAAAGAAAAATTGATTATCACTTGAGCTGGCTATATATTGTTTTTTGTTTTGTTTATTTCTTGGGTCAGGGTCTTGCTATTTACTTTAGGCTGACTTGAACTCACTATGTGGCCCAGATTGGTCTTCAACTTGTGGCTTCTAAGTGCCGGGATTTCAGGTGTGTGTCACCATGCCCAGCAACTATGTATTTCTTTTCCATCATCATTGTGACATAAACAATGGATATCAAAATATCTGAACAGTTTTTTTTTTTTTTTTTTTTTGAGCAGAACATATTTATTGAGAGAAAGAAAGCTCCTCCAAAAGAGAGACAGGAGGGGGATCCCGAGTGGGTGTCCCAATATCTGAACAGTTTTAACATGATACTGTTCAGAGTGGAGATGCAAGTTGGGGTGGTGGCGCATGCCTGTAACCCTAGAACTCAGGAGGCTGAGGCAGGAGGATCATTGCGCTTTGAGACCAGCTTGGTCTAGTCTCAAAAAACCCTGTCACAAAAAGACAAAAAATAGGGCTGGTGAGATAGCTCAGTGGTCTAAAGCACCTGCTTCGGCAAGCTTAGGCAACTGCAGGGACTGAGGTCCAATCCCCGGCACCACATGCTGTGTCAGCCCCACCCCCAGGGCAGGGTGAGCCAGCCATAACATAAATAAAGTCAAAAAAAAATATAGAATGTGTACAAACCAAATTAAAAAGGCCTTTTGATGTCTTTTATTTATTTATTTTATTTTATTTTATTTTTTTGACAGGACCGGGATTTGAACTCACGACTTTGCACTTGCCAGACAGGCACTTGTGTCATAGAGCTATCTCCCTGGTCCCCTTTGATGTCTTTTTTTTTTTTTTAAAGACAGTAAATAAATAGGAGTAGATAGCCAGAGGACGATGGACTCTCAGCCTCCCAGCGTGTATTAGAAGATAACCTCTTCATTAGAAAAATGTTTCAGAGCGAAGGTGTGGCTTAGTGGAGAGCACTTGCCTATCATGTGAGAGCTCCAGGTCCTGGGATGAATCTCCAGCATGGTAAAACAAAACAAAAGATTCTAGAAGAAGGAAGAGAAGCAAGGTGAGTAGAGTTGTAGAATTAAATACCAAATAATCAGCTCAAAGAATCAGAAAGGGAAGGCCCAACAAGCCATGGGGGTTGAGTGCTGTTTGCTAACCAGGTCTTGTGGAACTACTTGGCTTATCAAACTATATTGTGTGTTTTCTTTTGTCTTTTTGAGGCATGGTCTTGCTATGCAGATCAGGTTGGCCTTGAACTCACTATGTAGCCCAGGCTGGCCTTGATCTCCAGTGATCCTCCTGTTTCAGCCTCTCGAGTGGTGGCATTATAGGTGTGTGCCACTGAGCAGTGTTAGTTCTGGAAAGAGATATGGATGACCTATTACATGTTTCCTTAAAGTTATTTTCCATCTACTAGTTAAGGTAATAACACAGAAAATTAAAATACTGGGAGGAGGGGGCCGGGGAAATAGCTCAGTGGAATAAGCGCTTGCCTGGCAAGTGCACAGTCCTGAGTCCAATCCTTGGTCCCGCCAAAAAAAAAAAAAAAAAAAAAAAATTACTGAGAGGAGAGAGGTTAACATTATACTCAGACAGGACTGTGTAGTCTGAAGTCCCAAGAAATTTAATCAGAAAACTGTAAGGAGAGAATTGCAACACCCTGCTTCCAGACAGACAGGCCACATCATTTCTGAGTGATAAAACCTTAATTGTAGGGGCTGGGGAGATAGCTGGGTGGTCTAAGCACCTGTCTGGCAAGCACAAGGACACTAGTTTGATCCCCGGTTCTGCATGCTTGACTGGCCCCACGCCATGCTGGCACCAAAACCAGGCATGGTGGTGCATGCCTGTAATCAAAGCGCTGCCGAGGCTGAGACAAGAGAATCACTACGAGTCCAAGCTGTGTAGCAAGACCCTGTACCAGGGCTGGGGAGATAGCTTAGTAGAATAAGCACTTGCCTGGCAAACGCAAGGACCTGAGTTCCATCCCTGGTCCCACAAAAAAAAAGTAACCAAATATTTGCCGGATGTGGTGGCACATGCCTGTAATCCCAGCACTTGGGAGGCTGAGGCAAGAGGATCGGTACAAGTTCGAGACCAGCCTGGGTTACAGAAGTGAGCTCAAGGCCAGTCTGAACTGCATAGCAAGACCCTGTCTCGAAAAGACAAAACAAACAAACAAACAAAACCACCCAAAACCAAAAAAACTCTAATGTAGGAAGAATTTAATTCAACCTTGACTGGGGTGATGCTGTTTCAGAAAAAACAGAACCTAAGTTAGGAAAATAGAACTTAGTTCAACCTATCAGGTGACCCTGCTTTGTACTGTCTGACTAATCACCCTTACTCATTTCTCCTAAGCCCGAGCCCTATATGTAAATTCAAACACCCCTGATTCAGGCAGGGCAGATTTTTGGATTCAGGAACCAGAGGTGCAGTCCCTGGAGACAATAAAACTTTCACTTTTGGGCTAGCAAAATAGCTCAGCGGTCTAAAGCACCTGCTTAGGCAAGCTTAGACAACTGCAGGGACTGAGGTTTGATCACTGGCTGAGCCGTCCATAATATAAAGTTTAAAAAAAAAATTCACTTTATTTTATTTACTTGTTTTGACTTTCTGATTTTTTTTTTTTTTTGGCTGGACCAGGGTTCAAACTCAGGACCTTGCACTTGCCAGGCAAGCACTTGTGCCATGGAGCTATCTCCTCAGCCCCCTATTTTGGCTTTTTGAAACAAGATCTCGTTATGCAGATCAGGCTGGCCTTGAGCTTACTTTTGTAGCCCAGGCTGGTCTTTTTTTTTTAATGTTTTATTTATTTATTTTAACTGTCAGCTCAGCCTGCCCTGGGGGTGGGGCTGGCGCAGCATGTGGTGCCGGGGATCGAACTGCAGTTGCTTAAGTCCCTGCAGTTGCTTAAGCTTTCCTAAGTAGGCGCTTTAGACTGCTGAACCATCTTGCTGGCCCGCCCAGGATGGTCTTGAACTTGCACCAATCCTCCTGCCTCAGCCTCCCAAGTGCTGGAATTAGGTATGCACCACCACACCTGGCAATATCTTGTTGGTTTTGCTACTGGTCTTCTTTGACCTCTTAGACTATTAGAACTAGAGAATCTTGTAAAATAGCTACTTTTTTTTTTGTAGGACCGGGGTTTGAACTCACAACCTTACACTTGCCAGGCAGGCACCTGTGCCACAGAGCTATCTCCCCGGCCCCATAAATAGCTACTTTTAAGCTATGTCTTCCACCAACGTTCCTTAACAGGTGGGGACAAGGCATATTTGCACTGCGTGCTGTGGGATGCTGTGTGCTTCAGAATGAGAACTGAGGTGGTCCAGGATAGAATCCTTGCCACACTGCACCACGAATACGACCATCCAGAGCCAGGTGTGGTGCTGGTGGTGGTGGTGGTGCACGTGTCTAATCCCAGCACGAAAGCAGGAGGATGACATGTTTCAGTCCCACCCAGGGAATTTAGTGTGACTCTATAACAATTTTTATTTTTTATTTTATTTTTTGTCCTTTTGAGACAGGGTCTCATTATGCAATTCAGGCTGGCCTTGAGCTCACTTCTGTATCCCAGGCTGGTCTCAAACTTGCACCGATCTTCCTGCATCTGCCTTCCAAGTGCTGGGATTACAGGTGTGTGCCACCATGCCTGGCCTAAAATTAGGATTTTTTTTTTCTTTTCTTTTTTTTTTTTTTGCACTACTGGGGATTGAACTCAGGACCTTGCACTTGCCAGGCAAGCACTTATTTTACTGAGCTATCCCCCCAGCCAGACTGTAACTGAATTTTTTTTAAAAAAAAATTATTTTAAAAGGCTGGGTTGGGTGTGATGGTGTACACCTGTAATCCTGGCACTTGGAATGCTAAAGCAGGAGGATTGACATGAGTTTGAGGCCAGCCTGGGCTACATAGTGAGGTCAAGGCTGAGTGCTGAGATTACAGGCATGTGCCACCATGACCAGCTCAATACCACACTTAAATTTTTTGAAAAAAAATCTCTTATTCATTTATTTGGCACAGGGTCTCACTACGCACGCAGCTTGAACTCATAGTGATCCTTCTGTCTCAGCTTTCTCAGAACTGGGGTTATGGGTGTGTGCCCCCACACCCAGGGTTCTGGAGTCGCATGTGGTACTGGGGATCAGCACAGGTCTTTGTGCTCTCCAGACAGGCACTTAGATCATTGAGCTACCTCCGCAGACCCAGTACTGTACTTTAGAAGGCAAAACAGTTTAGAGGGAAGGAGAGAAAGGATGGGAAGGAGGTGGGGAAGGGCTTTGGTGTGAAAGGCGGGAGGCCAGTGCCTGGACAGGGACGTGGCTGTGGGCGAGGCTCTCGGGGTGGAGATGGTGATGACAGGGAGAGCTGCCTTAGGCTCCTGTCCAGACCTCCAGAGGCCAGCCAGTGGATTCTTGACGATCTTCGAACATGCAAGATTTCAAGCTGAGTGTTGAGCCTCTGTGTGTTCAAGGTGAAAGTCTGGAGGTCCAGACAGACCTGCTGATTTGCCCGAGATGCATTAGCCCAGCAGAGAGATTGGCACTAGGACTTCTAGCAGTTGATTAGATCACCCTCAGGGATGCCACCACAGAAATGCACTCAGTCAGGAGGAGGTTGTCTCAGTTAATTTTCTCTCATTGCTGGGACAAAATACCTGCCACTCAAAATTAAAGAAGGAAGGGCCAGCCAGATAGCTCTGGACTAAAGAGCCTGCTTAGGTGAGGTGCATAGACCAGAGTTCAATCCCCGTGTTCTGTGCCAGCCCTGCCCCTGGGGCATGTTGAGACAGCAATTGAGACTGGGCGTGGTGGCTCATGCCTCTAATTCTAGCACTTGGGAGGCTGGAAACAGGAGGATCACTGTAAGTCTGATCTGTGTAGTGAGACTCTGTAGACCTTGTACTAAATACATAATTTTTTTTTTTTTTTTGTCTTTTTGAGACAGGGTCTCACTATGCAGTTCAGGCTGGCCTTGAGCTTACTTTTGTAGCCCAGACTGGTCTCGAACTTGCATCAATCCTCCTGCCTCAGCCTCCCAAGTGCTGGGATTACAAGCGTGTGCCACCATGCCTGGCTTTACATAAAAAATTAAAAAACTTAAAAAAATTTAAAAATCGGGGCTGAGGAGATAGCTCTGTGGCACAATGCTTGTTTGGCAAGTGCAAGGTCATGAGTTTGAACCCTGGTCCCACCAAAAATAAAAAAATAAAATAAAAATAAAAAAATTAAAGAAAGAAATATTTATTTAACTCACAGTTAGTGGTTGTTTCAGTCCATACTTGGCTGGCTTCAAGGCAGAGTGGCACATGGCAGAAGGCAGCCATTCATGGTGGCCAAAACCAGCAGAGAGCAAAGGGAGGAGCAGCGGCTTAGGCAGCTAGCAAGCCCCTCTCACCATCCACCCAGCGCGGGAGCAGCACTGATTCCATAATCCTAGCATGGGATCATGAATTAATCACAATCTCTGGAAGTCACTCTAGTGTCTGTATGAAGCTTTGGGGGAACAACCAGACACAAACCATGACAGAGGTGGTCTAGATATAGTGATCTGGAGAAAGCAGCTGATTCTAGACAGATCCCTGCTTGGCCTGGATCAGGCCACTTTGGCCACTGCCCCTTCCTGAGCACACTGTAGAATTTTAGTCTGGGCTTATTTGGGGCATCTCTGATATAGTTTGGGTATGAAATAGCACCCAGAAGCCCATGTGTTCAAGGCTCGGTTGCCAGCTCATGGCGCTATTGGGAGTGGTGAGATCTCTAGGAGACAGGGTCTACATAAGGAGCTCAGGTCCTGGCATGTATTGGGCCCCAGACTTCTCCTTTCCCTGTGCTTCCCTCCTGCCATGAGATTTCCTCTCCCGTGTACTTTCATCTCCAAGTGCTGTCTTGTCACAGGTCCAAGAGCAACAGGGCCAACTGACTATGGCTGAAACTGAACATGAGCCAAAATAAACCTTGCCTCCTCATAAGCTATCTCAGGTATTTTGTCGCAGTAATGGAAACTTAACTGACACAAACGTAAAAGTCAGAGGACTGGATGCAGTCAGTGGCACTTACGTCAGCCTTGCTCCTGGCCTCAAATCTCAAATCACTTGACATTGCCGATGCTGCATATTTGCACTCCTGTGTTTTCAGAACGAGGAGCAGAGGAGGTAGCCCTTAGAGGCATGAGATTAGCTAAAGGAAAAGAATTTAATTAGTCTTTTATTTGTCCACTGCGGGGGTGCATTGAGGTCCTGGAGTCGTGGCACCTGTGCTCAGAAGGTACACTGAACAACACGAGCGAGGAATAAAAGGCTGTGAAGCCTGGGGAGCGCATGATCACCACTGGTGTGAACCATCTGTTCGTGATGAATGGAGTGACAGGCACCACAGGACGACAGGGAGGCCTTAATCAATGGCGTAATAGCTACCAATGCATCATCTGTGGAGAGGTCTGAGAGCACCGGCGCAGGATCAACGGAATGTAAAAAATGAATTGTTTGCACATACAATCAACAATTTTGTTTTGGTGAGGAAGTCATCCATCATCCAGAAACCACCTTTACTAAAAGATGCACCTGGCTTCCTGGTGAGACAGGCCATCCATTGCTCCTGAGGCATGGGCCAGCGGAAGGCCGTAAGGACTTCACAGAGCACACACGTATTTATTTCTATTTGAAGACAAGTTGAGAGTTACTTAAACAATAAAAAAAAAAAGTACCCCAAGAGAGAAAACTTGCAGTAGGCACAAGGGAGAGATCCTGAAAGCCTGTTTTCTGGGGTATGACCATGCCCAGGTGCCTATAGAGAAGAACACTGGAAGGACAATTCCTCTGTTCTCCCGAGTCTCCCAAGGCCCTGTGCACCCTCAGGAAAGGAGATATTAAGTTTAGGGTAAGGAGGTGGCTTGCCTGCAGGCTTCTAGGAATGACATTTTTCTGGAAAATAAAAGGAAAGGATATTACATAATGGGGGGGGGGATGATGATACTTATAAGTTGAGCAGAGGGGATTGTGATGGGCGCCTTTCATCCTTAGAGCTTGGCCATGGTGAGGAGGCCGGTGGGCTGGCTTCTGACCACATTAGGCATCCTGAAGCACCCACATTCTCTGAACCCTGATGCTACCCCTCAGCCCTCTGCCATCCACTCCAGCACCCACGGACCCTGTGGGCAGCCTGTAAGGACACTGGTGGGATGCAGTGAGGCTGGGCCATTGGGAAGTTTCCTGCACTGTGGGCTTCAGAAGAAAGAACTGAGCCACAGTTTTGGTGGGGAGAGCTGAACTGGGGATGCTGAGCTGAAGTTGTCATCAGGTGGCCCCAGGAGATGGCCGGCGGCAGCAGCAGCGGTGGCGGATGACCCTAGAGCTCAGGGGTCATGGGGGCAAAGGTGCATATTTTGGTGATTTCTTACTGTGCAGTTCCTGGGGACAAAGCGCCAGATGGCTCATGGAAATGGGCCCCAAGCTGGAGCATTAAGGACGGGGACTGGCTGCACCCACAGGCACAGGGAAGGACAAGCTCCACGCAGAGTCAGTGACCACCTGTGGTCAGCAGCAAGAGCCTGGGGAGGCCGATGGGGTTGGAGATGATGCAGTGTTTAGGATCAAGGCTGCCTTGGGGCCAGGGAGATAGTTCTGTGGCACAAGCGCCTGCCTGGCAAGAGCGAGGTTGTGTGTTTGAACCCCTGTCCCACAAAAAAAAAAAAAAAAAAGAAAAGAAATGAAAAGAAAAAGGATCGATCAAGGCTGCCTTGATGAAGACTGAGTGAGGCAGAGAGGAGGAAGCAGATGCATCTGAACTCTTGAGAACTGGTGCCATGCCTGCCTGTGAAGTCTGAGCGGTGACGGGCTAGCTTTGCATAGGAGCATGAGTAGCTCAACTGTAGTAGCGGGACAGAAGGCAACAAATGGGGGCAGGTGGGAGAGCCTGGTGTGGGTGTTGGACGGGTGTGGGTGCCTTTGCAGCTTGCAGGGAGTCTGGCTTTGCTGAGTGACTGGGATAGGATACTGGTGGTCAGAGGAGAGGTGCGGAGGAGGACAGGCTGAGCACAGCTGGCGCGCTGCAAAGGCAGAGGGCGGGAGAGAAAGGCCAGGGCCAGCCGCATGCTGCCCTGAGACAGCTGTGCCCGGCTCCTCTGATACCTGTGAGGGCAACTTCTAGCTCTTGGGTATAGCTCAGTGTCAGCACACTTGCTGATGTACAATAGGGCTTGAGTTTTGTCCCTAACTTCCATGCGCAGTCCTAATTTCAAAGACGGGCATTCCTTTATGACCTGAACTAAAAAGAAAAATTCTGTCCAGTTCAGATAACTCTGATGTCACTACTGAGGACATGTTCTCAGAAATTTTTATTTTTTATTTTATATTATTATTATTACTATTATTTTTGTGGGACCGGGGTTTGAACTCAGGACTTTGCACTTGCCAGATAGGCACTTGTGCCACAGAGCTATCTCCCCAGCCCCTTAATATTTATTTATTTATTTATTTATTTATCTATCTCTTATTAAGTCCATTCTTCTTTCTTTCTTTGGTACAGGGTCTTACTGTACAGTTGCTACTCACAGTGAACCTCTTGTTTTCAGCCTCCCCAGTGCTGGTATTACAGCGTGTACCATCATGTGCACCATCATGTGCACCATCATGTGCACCATCATGACCCTTCTCAGTGGCCAGTTCAGTGCACCCAGGGGCTGGGTCGGTGTGGCATGTGGTGCTGGGGATGGAACCCTGGTTCCTATGCTTGCCTAAGCAGGCACTTAGTCTGCTGAGCAACCTTGTCAGCCCTAAATTTTATTTTATTTTTTATTTTTTTGAACTCAGGACCTTGCACTTGCCAGGCAGGCACTTGTGTCACGAAGCTATCTCCCCAGCCCCTTAAATTTTATTTTTAATTAATTAATTAATTAATTAATTAATTTTGTGGTACCAGAGAGTAAACTCAGGACGCTGTACTTGCCAGGCAAGTGTTTATTCCACTGAGCTATCTCCCCAG
Organism: Capromys pilorides; assembly: GCA_004027915.1. NCBI lineage: Eukaryota > Metazoa > Chordata > Mammalia > Rodentia > Capromyidae > Capromys > Capromys pilorides. Next base: position 22,077 of record PVKN010004501.1, read on the forward strand.
GCCCCCTTCTTATTTTTATTTTTATTTTTTGTCTTTTTGAGACAAGGTCTCACTGTGCAGGTCAGATTGACCTTGGGCTCACTTCTGTAGTCCAGGCTGATCTCGAACTCACATTGATCCTCTTGCCTCAGACTCCCAAGTTCTGGGATTACAGGTGTGCACCACCATGCCTAGCTCTCCCTCTTTTTATTTTAAAGACAAAAACCAAAACTTCAAAATAAGATAACAGGAGGGTGACAATGGTTAATGCATTGCGTATTGTTATCTTTAAATTAGTTACTCAGAGTACAAGATATTGGCATTTAATTGTCTGAACAATATCTGCACCAACTTTTCTTTTCAATGAGCTAAGAGAAATTAGTAGTGTAACTACTAGGTGTGATTTATAAAACATTTTGATGCTTATCTACTCAGTCAACTAACAAGGCTTTAACCCCAAATCTGAGACCACCTAGATACAACTCTCCTAGAAAATATTTGTCATGGGGAAATACGTATCATTTATTTACCAAGCAAAGAGGGGCCATTATTCAGTGGAACCAAAGCCTTCTTCTTCCTGAAAACCTGTTTCTATTTTCCACGTATGACTAATTTTTAATCTCAGTGACTGAGTGGTAATGCTGTTGTCACTGATGCTGACGATGGCTTTTAAGAAGTGGATGATCAATGCTGCCTTCATGGGATCCTTTTTTTTTGTGTTCATTCCCATGGTGTTCTGAATAAAATGAGTTCAGCCTCCATGGGGCTCTAGCAAATGCAGGGACCGCTGCAGATTAGATGCCATCTTTATGCAGAGGCTCTGCCATGCATAGTAACAGGCCGGGCAGGGCTACCCACCCCGCAGAAGGTGTAGTGTGGCCATCATTTACCAACACAGGAAAGCAGCTATTTGCCTAATACCCATTTGCTAAGAAGGCAGAGAGAGAGAGAGCATCATTAATAACTTCGCACAGAGCCACTACAATTTATGAAACAAGTGCACTGTGAAGGGAGCGAGCATGTCGGCACCATCCTCCGTTTACCTCCGTGTCTATTTTTCAGACAGTTGCTCTGCGGCTGGGCTTTTAGAGGCAGCAGTTGGCACCCGCCAGCCAGCCACAGCAGCTGGAGCCACGGACACCGTCCTCACTTGCCTTCTCGTTCCTGCACTTCATGCTCATACAGCTCCTCTGTTCCTTAGCGCATCTGTGGGTCCGGCCCCTGCTGTTACCTTCCAAACAGAGCACAGCTCCTCCTCAAATGCCTGCACAAAAGGCATCTGCTTTTTGTTTGTTTGTTTGTTTGTTTGTTGTTTTGTATAATGGCCGGCTCAGCCTGCCCTGGGGTGGGGCTGGCGCAGCATGTGGTGCTGGGGTCAAACCGTGGTTGCCTAAACTTTCTTAAGCAGACACTTTAGACAGCTGAACTATCTTGTGGGTCCATTTATTATTATTATCATCATCATCATCATCATTTTTTGTTGGGGGGCATCTGCTTTTTGAAATCAAGTCATCCTCCAAAATATAAACAAGAAAGTGTTGTAAAGCTCCTACCGTACACATACAACATAGTGCTGCTCTCAGCACTGGCCCATCTGCCCGGGCTGCCAATGTCTCCTGCAAGCCTCCTGACCTCCCATGTGAAGGTTAATCTCAACGTCAAAGGGTGCTGGCAGTGCCAGGCTTTGATGTCTGCCAGCAGCTGCAGCCAGTGACCCGCAGGTGGTCGATGAAAGGCAGAGCAGGTCGTCTGGAAGCATCTTCCCAAAGGCCCCCAGAGGCTTGAGCCCAGGTGCTATGCTGTGGCTAGGGCTTTCAAGGGAAACAATTTAATACAGGGCACATCATTTATAGGATTATTTTGTAATAGTAACACAAAGAATCAAATAGAAAGGAGTGCAGGAAGTCTGTCCACACACTAAAAACCTGAAGAATTCAGTTGAGGGTCTGGATATCACGGCAATGTCCTGCATGAGTCCTGCGAAAGGCCTAGGGCTGGCACGATAGCTCAGCAGTCTAAAGTGCCTGCTGAGGCAAGCTTAGGCAAACACAGTTCAATTCCCGGCCCCACATGCAGTGCCAGCCTTGCCCCCAGGGTGGGCTGAGCCAGCCAGCCAGCCACACACACACACACACACACACACACACACACACACACACCCCTAGAGTCCAGCTGGAGGCCTCCAGCCCACAATAATGCCTCTACAAGTCTGCTTCACAGATCTGAGCTGGGAAGCCCCAAAGGTCAGTAGTGGAAGTTAGAAAGTCTATGCCAGCAGGATGAAGGGTCTGCGTGCGCTAGCAGGGTGGTGGGTCTGAACTGGAGCCAGGAAGTGACACTCAAAGTAAAGACCAAGAAAAAAAAAAAAAAAAAAGTAAAGACCAAGGCTCCCCTGAAGAGTACCTCAGCCATCCTCAGGGACAATGAGATACAAGCTCCTCTGATGATAACAGCCAAGCTCCTATCATGAAAACCAGTGCCTGGTTCTCCAGGAGAACCAACAGCAACATTTTCTCTTCGAGAGCCAAGAAGCGATGCTCAAAGTAAGAGCCAGAGCTCCCCAAAAGTGAACTGCAGCCACCTCAGTAACAATGAGGTCCCGAGCTCCTTTGATGATGAGAACAGCCAAGTTCATATCAGGAAGGCCAGCGTGACAAGCCCCTCCAGGAGAACCAGCAGCTCCCCGTCTTCCTCTCCAGTTCTCCTTTCTATATTGTTGGCAACAACCCTCAGGTGCCCCCACCCACCCAGCACCACGATGGTTCAGTTCAGCTGGCTGTTACCAGTTGTCATCTGCCACACAGCATGGCACCAACCCACTTTCCACACACCTGGGACTGGCCCCCCCTCTTGCTCTGGAACCTAGCTCCATGGACCCTCTTATCAATAGGTACTGCAAAGTTCTGCTTGGGACGACCTAACCTGTACAGTGGCACCCTCATGCGCTCTACTCCAGCCACTGGCCACGCGCTCCCTCTAAATACTGCCCAAGGTCCTGAGCCCACTCCATTACCCGGGCCACCCCTATTTAACTGTCCAGCTTGGCTCAAGGATTGCCTCTCTGCCCGCAGCTACTTTGTTGGCCGGTAGTGTGCCCAAGCATGCCCGAGATGCAAGCTCCCCTGCCACTGCCCCTACTGGCCTTCAGGACCATGGAAGGGAAGCTCTGTGCATTTGCAACTTCCAGGTGGGACATGAGGCCACCACAAAGGCCCTGCACCCAGCATGGTGCTGGCGTGCTTGCCCCTCACCTGCAGGGCACCCCACACCTCGGCCTGCGTAAGGCACCACCGGGCCACCTGGCCATGCCACCACAGGCAACAAGCACCCCATTTCCCAATGGCCCCTGTGGCACGTTGAGGCACCGCACGGCATTGAGGCATGGTGTGCTAGCAGGCAGTGTCATGCAGTGGCCAGTGTGTCCCCATCCTCGCTTACTGCTGCATTGTTTGTCCTAGGGAATGCGGTATATGTGTTAGGGCTGTGCCCTCAAAGAGCTGCTGAGGAGGTGGGGCCTGGCCTGTGAGGGCAGGATCAGTGTAGGGGCAGGAGCGTGGGTTCCTCTGTGGTTCTCTTCCCCTGAAGCAGTCCCACTCTTGATGTCCCCTCCCCTCAGTGCTTCCTCCCTGTGGTGTTCCCTTTCTTTGTGTCCCTTTCTCATCCTGCTTCTCTGCACACCAGGCCTCCTGTTTGGGCTGAGCCTGTGACCATGGCACCCCTGGGGCTGCCTTGTACAAGGGCCTGAGAACAACACTGATAAATTTCTGCTCCATCCTGAGCCTGCTGGCTTCTGGGGCTGTGGCTGCCCCTGGCCCTTCTTCTGGTGCTAAAGGGCTTCCTATCTGTATATCTGTATCTGAACTTTCTCCTCCCACTAGTTGTAGGAGAAAACCCGCGCATATCCTGGGGCTAGTCGTTCCTATGCAGCTCCTCATTTCCTTACCTTCGGACCTGGCTTCTCCTCTTTCACCTCTCTGGAAACTTCTGGTCACATCTGTTTTTGTTTTGGTTTGATCTGACACATCTGAAGCCATAGTACTGAGTTAAAACTGGGAAAGTGGTGATTTTTAGTGGGGTTTATACATGCATTCAGAATGCTGAATTGATATTAAAACATTAACACGATGACAAAAACTCAGGAAGATGTTCAGGACCAGTTCTCTGAACCTTGCCTTGGAGAGACTAGGTACAGGGAGGTGAAGTCGATAAATCCTGCCTGTGACTTGTCGGAAATGGGGGACTTCACGCTCAGAGACCTGTGCTGCTCTCTATAGTAGTGAGATAGAACATAGGGCGTGAAAAGCTGGCGAGGGAAATAAACAGGATCTGCCAATTACAAGATCCCAGTACAGGGTTGGGGACATAGCTCAGTAGAATAAGTGCTTGCCTGGCAAGCGCAAGGTCCTGAGTTTAATCCCTGGTACCATAAAAAAAAAAAGAAAAAGAGTATTGGGCCAAGTGTGGTGGCACACGCCTGTAATCCCAGCACTTGGGAGGCTGAGGCAGGAGGATCAGTGCGAGTTCGAGACCAGCCTGGACTACAAAAGTGAGCTCAAGGCCAGCCTGAACTGCACAGCGAGACTGTCTCAAAAAGACACACACACACAAAAAGATCCCAGTACAGACCACATAATTCCAAGGACCCCGAATGTGGAACTTCTTGTGGCTCTCATGTAGGATGAATGACGTAAATGGACAAGAGGCCAGAGGGGCAGGCTACGGCGACAGGCTGGCCTTGAGCTCACTTTTGTAGCCCAGGCTGGTCTCGAACTCACACTGATCCTCCTGCCTCAGCCTCCCAAGTGCTGGGATTATAGGTGTGCTCCACCATGCCTGGCTCTGATAGGATTTTTTATTTTTCTGAATGGTAGGCAGCCCCAGCATCTGGGGCTAAAAAGGCACACCTGGGCATCCG
>PVKN010004502.1:0-33342 GCA_004027915.1 Capromys pilorides
TAAGTCCTAGTATGTTGTATAGTCATTATTGTTTAATTATAGAGGCTGTCTAATTTCTTTTTTAATTTCATCTGTGACTCATTAGTTGTTCAGGAAGGTGCTACTTAATTTACACATGTTTATAAGTTCTTGTGGTTTCTTTTGTCATTGTTTCACAGTTTCATTGCACTATGATCTGATAGCATTCATAGGATAGTTTTTATTCCTTTGCATTTATTTAAGTTTGAGCTAGTATATGGTCTATTTTGGAGAATTTCCCATGTGCAACTGAGAAGAATGTAGACTCTGATATTATAGGGTGATATACTCTGCAGACATTTACCAAATTCATTTGTTAAAAAGTTTGGTTCAGTTCTAATATTTCATTGTAGATACTTTTGTCTAGTATATCTGCCTTATTGTGGCAGTGGGGTATTGAGAGTGCCCCAATACAACTGAACAAGTGCTTGCTTGGTTTTTCATGCCCAATAACAGTTGTTCTATATTGTTAGGTGTACTGGCATTTGCTGCACATATTTATGATTTTTATCTCTTTCCCTTAGATTACTCACTTCACAAGGATGTAGTGACCTTCGTTATCTCTTTTAATCAATCTGGGCTTGAAATTCACTTTGTCTGCAAATATAATAGCTACCCCTGTGTCTTAGTTACTCTCTCATTGCTGGGACAAATACCTGACACTCAAAATGAGGGAAGGAAAGGTTTATGTAGCTCACAGTTACTGGAGGTTTTAGTCCATATTCAGCTGGCTCCAAAGCAGATAGGCACATGGCAGAGGGCAACCTTTCATGGTGGCAGCTAAGAGCAAGAGTGAAGGGAGAGAGCTGGCAGCAGCTCAAGCGGCTAACTTCTCTTCCTTCCTTACACTGAAATGCAAATCACCTGCCCCAGGGGAGGTGCAGCATCCACACCCACAACAAGCAGTCACAAATGCCAGAAGCCACCCACCCAGTAACTGCATGAGACCTATTCACAAACCATAACACTCTGCTTTTTTCTAGGTTCCTGTCACATGGAGAATTGTTTTCTATCCCTTGACTGTCAGTCTATAAATTTCTTTTTAAGTTAAATGTGTTTTTCCTTCTTTCTTTCTTTCTCTTTCTTTTTTGTATTTTAGGGAAGGTCTACAGGGTGTTCAGGTTCTCACTACTAGCATGCACATGTAGTGATCTGCATGTTTACAGCCTCCCCAAGAGCTGGAATTATAGGCATGCTACCATGCCCAGTCTCAATTGCTGTCTCAGTGCACCCCAAGGGCAGGGCCAGCATCAAATGTGTTTCTAATGTGCAACATATTGTTGGGTCTTGCTTCTTGATTCATTCTTCCAGTCTGTATCTTTTGATTAGTGAATTGAGATCATTAACATTAATAGTTATAACTGATATGTATTGACTTATCTTGCCATGTTATTTTCTTATCGTTGGCACCCTCTCTTTTTTTTCCTTTCTCTCTATTTGTTTGCCTTGCCTAGTGGGTTCCTTCTGTTGGCATTTATGGAGTTGTAGTCCTTTCTATCTCTTTGTAGAATGTCTTTCAAAACATTTTGGAGTGCTGATGTGGTGGTCATAAATTTCCTCAGTTGTTCTTTGACACTGTCTTAGTTACTCTTTTTGTATTGCTGGCACAAATATCCGACACCCACAATGAAGGAGGGAAAGGTTTATTTAGCTCACAGTTGATGGTGGTATCGGTCCGTACTTGGCTGGCTCCAAGACCGAGTAGCACATGGCAGAGAGCAGACATTCATGGCAGCGGCAAGGAGCAAAACAGCAAGAGAAAAATGGGAGGAGTAATAGCAACCTTGAATTGCATTTAGGCTATCTGCCCCAGGCTGGGTGTAGTACTCACGCCCATAATTCCAGTGTATCATGAGTTAATCACAAACTCTAGAAGTCCACCCCATGTTTGCATGAGACTTTTGGGGGGACAACTAGACACAAACCATTGTAAGAAGTATCTTATTTTTTCATCAGTTTTGAGAGATAGTTTTGTGGAGTATATCAATCTGAGTTGAAGATTGTTTTCCTTTAGAACTTGAAGTACTCCTCTCCAAGCTGTCCTTGACTTTGGGGTTCGTGCTGAGAAGTCAGCTGTGATTCTGATGAGCTTTCCTTTATAGGTGATTTGTTTCTTTTCCTTAACAGCTTTTAAGATTCTATTATCATGCTGAGTTTCAGGAATCTTGACTATGAGGTGCCTGGCTGTAGATTTTTATTTTGCTTGTGGGTAATTGGAGTTCTATATCCCTCACTTAACTGTATGTCAGATTCTTTTTCTCTGCCAGAGAAGTTTTCTGCCATGACATCTGTGAACGGTTCTTTATATCGTTTGTGGTATCTCCTGCTTTTTCATTGACTCCAGTCAATCTTAATTTATTCTGTTTTGCCTCGTCAAGCAGATGTTGGATTGATTTCTCACAGTCCCTTGCTACTTTTAGGAAATCTTAATGATCACTAACTGTGAGCTTGTCTTCTGTATCTCAGATCCTGTTCTCATATTGTTTAATCTGCTACAGATGCTCGCAGTGGAATTTTTATTCTCCTGGTAGCTACTTGAATCTGCCTTATGGATTTCATTTCTTTCCTATGCTAAGCATCCATGGCATAATTTTCTTAAAGAGCTCACTTTTTTTTTTTTTTGCGGGATCAGTGTTTGAACTTACGACCTTGTATTTTCGAGGCAAGCACTTGTGACACAGAGCTATCTCCCTGGTGGTGGCATAATTTTCTTAAGTTCCTCTTTTTTTTTTTCTTGTCTCTGTGTGTTGTAGAGTCACTTAAACATAGTTTTCACTGTGGATACCATCTCTGCAGCTAGCTGAGAAATTATTTCTGATTTGACTTTGTTTTGAAGCCTTCTTTGGTTGCTTTGTTGTTACCATTTTAGAGAGGCCAAGTGGGTGGCTTTCAGATTGTCCCATCTCATTACCCCCTCAATGATAGGTTTTGGGTTCTAAGTCTGTTGCAAGATCCTACTTTTTCAATTTGTTGAGGATAAGAAGTTGCTGCCTGTTTGGCCCAGCTCTTAATTCTTTGGCACTGTGCCACAATATTTTCTGTGACCCTTCATTAATCTCACTCTTAGAATAGCAGAAAGAACAGCCATTTATAACAATTATATCACTTTTGGCTATAGTGGTACCAGTGATGAAATTATGGAGGCGATGAATGCTCAAACACAGTTCAGAAAAGGACAAACTCATTATAATCTTCATTTGCCACTTTTAACCACCTGAACTAGATTTGTGGCTATATAACAAAATCTAAAACAAATCAGAAAATTGTATGCAGTATTCAAGTCCTAAATACTTCAATTTTGCCCTCAGCAGTTAAAATTTAAAACGAGTTAGGGAGAAAATAGGGAAGTGGAAGAAGAGGAAAAGACTAGAAGTAAGGCTGGAGGAGAAAGGGGAACCACACTAATTTTGGGAAATTGGCTCAGAAGACTGGAGAGAAAGAGAAAAGGAAGAGATAAAAAGAACAGAACCATAACCACGAGTCTATAAATAACATTCATAGGCCTATAAAAATAAGATCTAACAACGAAGGAGAAAAAACAAAAATGAACCAACCACAAGAAAGCAGAGAGAGAGAGAGACAGAGAGACAGAGACACACAGAGAGAGAGAGAGAGAGAGACAGAGAGAGAGACAGAGAGAGAGAGAGAGAGAGAGAGAGAATTCCACTTCCGGGTTTATCTCTGCTGTCACAGACAATGTGTGGAGACAGAGTCCCAGTCCATGTTAGTTGATCTGAGCAAGCCAGCTGTAGCCTTCTGGTGGGGCAGTAGGTAATCCCATCAGCCCTGTACCTCCTGGCTGAGACCAGACTCATGATGCCTGCAGGTGTCAGTGCCCCTTCTGTGGCCCTGAGCCCAGCTGGGAGCTGCTAGATGGAGCCATCAGCTGCTCTGAGTCCTGAGCTCATCAGGCCCCTCTTCACAATGCCGCCCAGCCAGTCACTTTCTCATGTAGGGTGACTGAGCCCTCTCTACGCATCTCCAGTCACACAGTGCTTCAGCCAGCTACTCTTCCGCTGCGTTTCTCCACGGAGGCCTCTCGGGCTGCCAGCACTCACTGTGTGCTTGCAGGTCTGAGCTGCTCCTCTCATGCAGCGAGCCCTGACTTAGGGTAAGTGCCTCCAGCTGCCTGCTTCTTTTTTGTTGAAGTTCCTCTCTTCTCTCTCTCTCTCCATGGGCTTGAGTTTATCCCGCACATCCTTCCTGGTTCAAGGAACCCACTTCCTTCTTTCTTGTCTTCCCCACACTGTATACTCCAGCATCTGGACAGTGACTCTCAGATAGGCTTTCTCTGCTGGTTACATCTCCACCCTCGTGGTTCTCTCTCTCCTTTGACATTTATTAAAGGTAGAAACAGAAGCGTGCTTTGCTGGGTGCAAAGCAGGCCACTGAGAGAGAATCCAGTGGTCACAAGCTTAATGGTGGCTGTCTTTTGTATCTACTATTCTGATGTAAATCTAGGTCACCCCATCAAAAACCTGCTTGACAAGAAGGAAAAAAGTGTAGTATGTATGTTAAGATAGTTTAAATTCATAAAAGAATTTTAAAAAGATAGTTATACTACTAATTTCTCTTAGTTGAAAAGATAGTTTTGTGCTAATATTGTTTGGACAATTAAATGTTGACATCTTATACTCTGAGTAATTTAAAGATAACTAATTTAAACATAACAATATGCAAAGTATTAACTATTATTTAGTTTTTTTCTTTAAAAAAAAAAAAAAAAAGCCTGCTTGATTTCTTGCCAGAAGAAGTGAAAAGCACATTCTCTAATCGGTCCCAGGTGTAGGGCTTGGGCACATGTGTTCTTTTTTTTTTGTAGTACCAGGGATTGAACTCAGGACCTTGCACTTGCCAGGCAAACACTTATTTCACTGACCACTTATCTCCCTGGCCATGTGTTCTGTATCTCCATGATTGACTGATCATGCCCACTTACCAGTCAGCTGGCCATGCCCTAACCTCCTGCCTCAATGCCACATGTCAAAAAGAAATAGGGCCAGTTGATCATGCCTGCTGACCTCCAAAACTGTGAGTTAAAACAACCTTTTTCTCTTAATAAGCTAATGACCTCAGGCATTTTATTATAGCAATGGGAAGCTAACACATCATCTTAGACTTTTTTTTTTTTTTTTTTTTTTTTTGCGGTACCAACGATTTAACTCAGGACCTTATGCTTGCCAGGCAAGCACTTATTCTACTGAGCTTTCTCCTTGGCCCTTAGACTTTATTTTAAAAGGACTGTAATTTCATTCCAAGCTTCAAGCTGGCTAGGTCAACAACTTTGGAGTCATCTTTGACTCCCCTTTTTCTTTCATGACAATATCTGACTCATCAGAAAAGTCTTCAGCATGCTGAAGGTATTCAATGTTGATTTGACTAGGTGAACAACTGTTAGAAAGGAGTTAATTTTAAGTAACAGAAAACTCAACTCAAGCTACCTAGAAGAAGGAGGAATAGAGTGGTTTATGGCAATGTTGAAAACTACATTCCATTTAAAGATCTAGACGGCTTCTATTAGTAAGTCATGAATCAGGCATCATGCTCTCTACAAATAAAGAAAGGCTTTCTACTGAGCTGACCTGTGTGGGGTAGGTTTTACGGGCAGAAAAGGCTGAAGAAAGCAGAAACAGAGAACAAAAAGCAGATTCATCATTTCAGTTACTTTCTTTATAGAAATAAAACAAAAAGGACTTTCTCATGCTATCTTAGGTCGGCTGAGTCTCTTTAGATTGGTGTCTGTGAATCTCCTGGGCTTTTGTTTTTTATTTTAAAAACTGGCCTGCCTGACCTGTTTCTTTTCTTTTCTTTCTTTCTTTTTTTTAATTTTTGAGCAAGGATCTCACTATATAGTTCAGGCTAGCCTTAAACTCATAGCAGTCCTCCTGCCTCAGCCTCCTGAGTGGCTGGGCTTACAGGCATGTACCACTATGCCCAATTTGTTTCTAAGTTCAGCGTGATTGTGTGACCCCTACCCTGAAAGACTCCATTCTGATGCCTGGGGTAATGCAAGAAATCAGTCCACAAGAATGACCTCTTTCCATTTCATTTACCATAACTATTCCTGGGATGAAAACCACAGTGTTGTTAGTTGACCAAAGGTCAGTGTGTGCTGGGCCCTTTCCGTCACTCACTGCCCACACTAGGAAGATGAGCCACAGTGCAGTGGGACTGAGAGCCCAGCCCCCCTGGTGTGGGACTCCGCAGGGCAGGTGCAGGGAGGCAGTGCTCAAACAGCTCAGCCCCCAAGCACTTGCCATTTGGACAGTCCAGTCCAGGGATGCGACAGAATCCTCATGAGGTGACTTCCAGTTATGGGACATTTTGAAATGCGAGGACAGCAGGAATGTGGTGGCACACCCCTGTAATCTCAGCAGGAGAATCACAGAGTTCTAGGCCAACCTGAAGAGCACAGTGATACCCTGTCTCCAAAAGCCAAAAGGGAAGAACAAAATTTTAAATGATAAAATGTGAGGACAGAAGCTCTTTCGTTATTCAGGTGGTTGCTAATAGGTTATTGCCACTTGGAGGATGAACTAATTCCCAGCTTTATTTTTCTCCTCAGTAAAATGCAAATAGTCGTGTCTAGCTAACAGCCCTTTGTGAAAGCGGAGATCACAAGAAAATGGATGTGATGGCACCTGGCAGGGAGCAGGTGGCTGAAAGTTAGCTCCCTTTCCTTCAACTTCAGTGCTATGCTGCATTTGTTTCTCTTTCTCTCCTCCTTCTCCCTCTTATTTATTTTGTGAGATACATTGTCACTAGGTAGTCCAGGCTGGCCTTGAACTCACTATGTTGGCCAAGCTGGGCTTGAGCTCTCAGCAATCCTCCTGCCTCAGCCTCCTGAGTTGTGGGGTCACAGTTACATTCCACCACACCCAGCTTGCATGTTTGCTTGCTTGCTTTCTCTCAGTTAGAGTCTCAGTAAATCACCAAATCACTCACTTTGGGCTCTAACTTGGCATTTTCCTGCCTCAGCCTTCTGCATGGTTGGAACCGCAGGTGTGTGTTGCTGTACCTAGTGCTCTGCTATTTTTTTTTTTTTTTATGTACTTAGTACAGGGTCTACAGGGTCTCACTCATAGATCAGACTTGTGGTGATCCTCCTGTTTTCAGCCTCCCATGAGCTGGGATTATAGACAAGTGCTACCACGCCCCAGCGCACCCCAGGGGTGGGGCCGGCATGGCACGCCAGCTATGGAATCCTGGTCCCCAGGTCTGCCTAAGCAAGCATTTTAATCTGCTGGGCTATCTGGCTGGCCCTTTGCTCTGCTATATTTCCGTATAACATCTACTGCTGTGTGTTTACAATATCCTAGGTGGCTGGTGGTCATGGAACACTTACTAAGTACAGGACAACAGTGGACGGACTCCCCAGAGAATAACTCATTTGGGCCTCTTGCCAAGCCTCCGAAGAAGGAACTTTTATGTCCGTTTTAAGAGTAGAGCACAGAAAGTTAAACAGCTGTCGGCAGTGGAGCCAACAGTGGGCCTGGCCTCTGACCCTGGGACGGCGCCCTCAGCCCAGGCGACACAGCCTCTCCCAGCACATCTACTTCATCCACTGGGAGCTGTTTTTAAAGCCACCTACCAAAAGCTGTCATATAAATAAGCATTCCTAAGTACTTGTAAATAAGACAGGGTGACAGAGACACAGCCTCTCCTGACTGCCACCAAGGGGAAACCTGAAATTCTGCCTTTGGCCCTACAAAGCCACTAACAAATGATGGCTCAGCGGGTGGCCACTTTTCACTTTTTTTTTTTTTGTCTTTTTGAGACAGGGTCTCGCTATGCAGTTCAGGATGGCCTTGAGCTCACTTTTGTAGCCCAGGCTGGTCTCGAACTCGCACCGATCCTCCTGCCTCAGCCTCCCAAGTGCTGGGACTACAGGCGTGCACCACCACGCCTGGTGCAAGGCTGGCCACTTCTGCTCCATGCAGACACTCCTCTGGTGTGTCTTCAGCACTCTGGAGCTCTCTGCTGGGTTGGCTGAGACTGTCACCTTGTATGGTTTGCCAAGGCAGCCCCTGCACAATGTGGCTTCCTCCCTACTGTACTTCAAGGGGGTCAACCTTCTTGTAAGAAGTCACCCATGTCCGTTTAGCTTCTAGGCCCAGTTCCTGAGTAGGGTCTGAGAAAGCAGGTGAGAGGAGGAGGACTAAGGTGGTGACTGTCCAGGTCTCAGCCCATCTGGGATGGGAGAAGGCATGGAGTGTCTGGGGCACAAAGTGGCAGCCTGGGTGCTCAGATTGTCCCTGGTGGTAGCTGGGGAAATGTTTCTCTGAGAAGGGATGTCTCGGCGTTTTCAGTCCAAACTTCTGAAAAGCACAGCCGAAAGGGAGATGGGCCCAGTGTGAGCAAGGATGGTGAACAGCTGTCATTACTAAGTTGTATGGCTAAGAAGCAGGAGAGGCTAATGAAAGGCCAGGACCATTAACAAAAAAAAGCCTTGACAACCAAGTATGCAGGCAGAGGATCTCTGGTAGTTTTCTAAGAGGCCCTCAGTTCTGCAGAGAAAGAAGAGAAAAAAAGCAAAAAACCAAACTCTGGACTTAATGATCAAGTAACAGAGCTGCAGACATGACCAGGTGACAGCACTCCTAGGCAGAAGTCAGAAATTGGGAAAAGGCTAGGGAGCAGGGAGCCAATATCAGAAATTGGGGCTGTGGGGAAAGCCTATCACAGAAAGCTACAGGCATGATGGATGCCAGAGGTGCAATGGCCAGGGGCTAGCACGGAGCACCCCAAAGCTAGGGAGTGTTGGGGACTACAAATTTACAGTGGCTAATTTTGCATACTTTCCTAAGGGATAAATGGAGGTTTGGGATTATCTTATTGGTATCAACCTTTTGAGATTTCCCATTAAATCATTAAGGATGTGCCGTCCTCTAACCCACTACTACTGAACTAAGAGATTTAAAAGCAGTTCAGGGGCTGGCAAGATAGCTCAGTGATCTAGAGTGCCTGCTTAAGCCACCTCAGGGACCATGGTTCGATTCCCAGCATCACATGCTGTGCCAGCCCCACCCCCCAGGGCAGGCTGAACCACCATAATATAAATAAATAAATAAAGTAAGTAAGTAAGTAAGTAAGCTTAAAAGCGATCCAGGGCCAGATCCTTCTTAGCATAAGACCATCCCTGCCCTCTTGAGTCATCCCAAGATTATCCATTGCCCACTGACTTGTCCACCTCTGAGTCTTCTGCTGAGGATCTTGAATCTTCCACTAATCCCTCCTACCACTGTATACATCCCAAAATAGTGGCTGGCTTGGAGTGTCTTTGTCCCTACCCATCCCTAGGCACTGATCTCTTAGATTCCCATCTTGCATTAATGGGTTTATCTGTTTCTTATTTCACCTTTTTGATGTACCCCTCATACAGGTAGTTGGAGATCTTGGCCAGGTCCCCAGTACTGGGCACACAAACAGGAGCATTCTAATTAGGCCTGAGAGGGAAGATCCACCCTAGTGGAAAGAAGAGGTCATGAGACAGTGAGAGGACTCCTCAGGATGAAGTCGAGGTCGTCCAGATTGAAAGCAGAAGGTAAAGCACTTGGTGCTGAGGAAAGTTTTTTGTAGCTGGGAAAATGGGACAGATGAAATCCAGAGAGCAACAGAATTACATCCAACTATTGCATAAGCTGCTTAAACAAGCAGGAACTTGAGTTAGTACTGACTCCTTAACTGAACCAGTGCATGAGATTATTAAATTTAATCCTTGGTTTCCACAAATGGAAATCTTAGATTTAGAAGACTGGGACAGGATTGGTGAAAATTTAAAAAACAGCTCATAGCAGGGGTGAAGTAGTGTCATCAGAAACATGTTTCTCTTGGGAATTAGTAAGATCTATTTTAGAATCCTTAAACTCTGTGCCATCTATAATGTCAATGCTAGAGCATATTGGGGAGGATGGTAATAAAAAAGAAAAATGAGATGGAAAAGAGAGCTGAAAATTGCAACAGGAAGAAGTGTCCATGCATGGAAAGGTAAAATTTCCCCCTAGAATCAGGGAAGAACTAAGGGTAGATATAGTTGTAAGGGAAATGGGGAAATTCCAGGGCCAGCAGCTTCAGGTCATTTAGGTCAGAGCCGCCTCCTGCCTTGTGCATCTAGTTATCAGGCAGCAGTCTGAGAAGCAGCCAAGCAGGGAGAAATTCTTGGACCCTCTTAGTCTCTGGTGATCTACAGACCTGACTCAGATAATCAGAATCAGCTGTGGGCAGAACGTCAAGCTTTGACTTTAGGTTGTTAAAGGAATTAAAACCGAATGTAATGAATAATGGAGCTCAAGGGCCACTTAACTTGGGGATTTGAGATTCTATTGTGGAGACTCATCACTTAACACCTAACAATGTGAGACATCTTGCCTGCTCCTGTCTGGCTCCTAGTCAGTTCGTACATTTTGGTAGTCAGTCGCATGAGCAAGCTAAGGATCAGGCTGACAGAAACAGATAGGATGATAGGGCTAGTGTCACTGCAGAAATGTTATCAGGAACAGGATAATTTGCAGATATAACTCGACAGTTGCAGCGTACCAGTTGAGACTTTTGAACAAATAGGACACATAATGAAAGGAGTGTGGCTTACTGTGTGCCTGAAGATGGGGCTCCTGTCCAGTCATTTCTTAATATCTTACAAGGGCTGAGAGAACCTTATACACAGTTCATGGCCCAACTGTAAGAAGCCATACACAGATGAATTCCTCATGCCCAAGCAGCTGACATACTTGTTCTTCAACTTGTCTATGACAGTGCCAACCAAGACTGTAAACAGGCTCTGGCCACTGGGCGAGCTTCTAAAGAGTTAAAAGTTACATTAAGACTTGTCAGAAAAAAAAAAAAAAAAAGGACTTATCAGGATATCAGTTCAGAAACTCACAGGGGATCTGTGTTAGCTCAAGCTAAGCTGGCTTTTACAAAACAAGGTAAAAACAGTAGTGCTAAAAATAATACATCTTTTGATTGTGCTACAATGGCACATCTTCTCTGACAATGTTCAAAAGCCAAGGTAATAACTCTAACACCTCTGGAACTTCCACCAACTCTAGTCTGAGAAATAAGGAGGCTAAACTGGGTCTTTGCTCACAATGTAAACAAGGGTAGTCATTGGGCTAGACACTGCCAGTGTAACTATCACGCTGATGGAACTCACTTGTTGGGAAATGGCGAGGGGTCTCAACTCCAGTACCCCAAAACCTAGCAGTGACCCCAGTGGGGAATGAAGTGTTCAATCAAAACCTCAGTCAGACTTAAACAGTCCAGATCCAACAAGTTTGGGTTCCCAGAGGAATATTGTCTCCCTCATTCGAGGAACTTTGGGAGCGCAGGATTAGATCTACCAGCTGCCCAAAAGGTAAATCTCTTTGGAGGGGACAAGCCAGTTGCTGTTTCCACTGGGACCTAGGGAACCTCTGCCTAAAAACACTATTCGATTAATTGTGGGAAAAGCCTAAGTTTGAAAGTCTTACTGTTATACCCAGTACTTTTGATAAAAATTATGAGAATGAGAGCTGGGGGATAGCCTAGTGGTCTAAGAGTCCACCTGGAAAGTGCAAGGACGCAGGTTTGATCCCCAGTACCACATGTCATGCTGGCTTCAGAACCCTGGGTGGGCCAGGCCAGCCAGTGCTACTGGGCCAAGTGGTGCACGCCTGTAATCCCAGCACTGGGGAGGCTGAGGCAGGAGAATCACTATGAGTCCAAGCTGTATAGCGAGACCTTTTGCCAAATGAATAAATAAATAAAAGATTTTTTAAAATTTTTTTAAAGATTATGAACATGAGATTCAAGTCTTTGCACAGTGGATATTTGGGTAATAGGCCCTGGAGCATATATTGCTCAATTGATACTATTAACCAGTACTCCATCTGGTGATGTCCGTTTTAGACAGGGCCCTTGACTAGAGCAAAGAATGGGAGAAACTTCAAAATGAGAAATTTATTTTACACAAAAACAGATGGAAGAGAGTCCCATGTGCTGCATTAAAATTAATGAGAAAACCTTTCAAGGCCTATTAGGTCCAGGTGCTGATGTTCTGTAATTTCATCTCAGCTGCGGCCTCCATCCTGGCCTGCTAAGCGAGCTTCTGCATCATTGGTGGGACTCCAGTCACCCCAACAAGTCTTATGAAGTGAGTCTCCCTTAATATGTCACAGCCCTGATGGTCAAGCCGGCTTATTTCTACCCTTTTATCAGCCCTATTCCAGTACACTTGTGGGGAAGAAACTTCATTTAAGGAATGGAACCTTAAATTGACCACTGAATCCCCCTCAGTTGTTCAAAAGGTTATGAATAAAATGGGATACACACAAGGGAAAGCACTGGGAAAAAATAATCAAGGAAACCCCCAGCCCTTAGATGTTAAAATTAAGTTAGACCACACTGGAATCGGGTATGAAAGCCCTTTTCTAGGGGGGCTATTGATGCTTCTCTTCCCCCAAACAGTTTCACTCTTGCAATGAAACACTGAAATGCCTACCTGGGTAGATCAGTGGTCCCTCAAAAAGGAAAAGCTTGTATATCTGTATGAGTTAATACAAGAACAAGTTCAACCAGGTCACTTGGAACTGTCAGTCCTTGCAACATGGAATGTGTTTGTTATTTCTAAAAAATCTTGTAAATTGAGATTGTTATGGGATTTGAGAGCTGTTAATGCTTGTTGTAATAAATCAGGAGTCATAATTATTGTAGGAACCAGCAAAGTGGAATGGTATCCAGGGAGACAGACTCAAAGAGAGTTATTTGAGATGTTAATAGAGAATTTCTGTGTAATCTCAGCACTTCGGGGCAGGGCCAGAGAGTGAGCATTGAACTCTGGTCCCTGTGCTTGCCTAGGTAGGCCCTTAGCCTGCTGAGCTATCTTGCCAGCAATCTCAGCACTCTGGAAAGCTGAGTCAGGAGGATCCTATGCTCAAGTTCAACCCTGGCAACTTAGACTCTGTCTCACCCTGGGTTCAATCCTAATACCATAAAAGCATCATGGAGGACACAACAAGAGTTCCATTTGCTCCTGCTGAGCATTTTGAGTTCCTTGTGCTCATGGATGAGTAGGCAAGGAGTCTCCATCATGGCTCTGATTAGCAGGAGTTAAAGCTGCTGTTATAAAATGGGGTCAATAGCTAGGTATGGTGGTGCAGGCCTATAATTCCAGTAGTTGGGAAGCTGAAGCAGGAGGATTTTGTGGGTTCGAGGCTAGTCCAGGCTAAACAGTGAGTTGAGGGCAATCTGACTACGTAGGAGACCCTATCTAAAAAAAAAAAAGGATAAGGAAGGATAGATAGGAAAGCTACCTGATCTACTTGGGGGTTTTATGGTACATTTGTCCAACTAAGAACATGAACCAAATCCCAACTTGAGAAAGTGTGGTAACCAGTAGCTCAGACCTCTCAGGAACGAAAGTTGCATTCCACTATCAGCACGTAGCTGAGACCAGTGAAAATGAGAACCGATTGAGAGTATATTGAAATGGATAGTGGAGAAAGAGAGAAACAGCTACAGTGACAAAGCCTGTGTTTTATCACACTAACCTCCCTCTTCTAAGTTGCTAAGTAAGGAGATGCTTCAGAGTCTGAAAGAGCTTCTCTCTCTCTCTCTCTCTCTCTCTCTCTCTCTCTTTAGAACCAGGGATTGAACTCAGGCCCTTGTGTTTGCCAGTCAAGCACTTATTCTACTGAGCTATCTCCTCAGCCCCTAAAACACTGATTTCTTTTCTTGTTTTTGTTTTGTTTTTTTGCTGGCTCAGCCCGCCCTCAGGGTGGGGCTGGTTCAGCAGGTGGTACCAGGAATCAAACATCGAACTTCAGTCTCCTGTGTATTCTTAAGCTTGCCTAGCAGGTGCTTTAGACCGCTGAGCTATCTCACCGGCACCAAGAGTTGCTCTCTAAACAGAAAATTCTTTCTTTCTTTCTTTCTTTCTTTCTTTCTTTCTTTCTTTCTTTCTTTCTATTTTTTGGTACTAGGAATCAAATTCAGGTCCTTGTGCTTGCCAGGCAGGCACTTATGCCACTGAACTATCTCCCCAGCCTGAGAGCTGCTCTCTAAATGTGAACAGAGAAGTGGTACTGAATGGTGCAAGGGGTGGACTGTGGTTGCCATGGTTGCCCCCTGACCAGGAGGCTCTCTTTTCAGAAAAGAACCTCATCCAGATGCAAGGACAGTCATTAGTTGATAGCTTCTAGCACAGCCGCTTCAGACTCTAACTCAGTTTTTCAGATGCATTCACACCCTTATTGGATGAATAGCCCCCAGAGAATAACTGAACACAGCAGACACACCAAGGGCCGAGGATTTCTATGCAGGGTGGATATCTTCTAGTGGGCAATTCTTGCTCCAGAGTTTCTACCGAGTTGGTCAGAACTGTGAGATCTCTACTGTATCTTTTTCAACTTTTATTTGTTATTAGTACATGCTTACAGAATATAATGATTGCTTTTCTTGTGGGAAGTTGATACATGTATATAATATATCTCCATTCTTTTTTCAGCCCATTCCCATTGCCTTCCTCCCCCCTCCATCTATCTCTTAGTTCCCTTCCCATTCACAAAAAAAAATCTACCTCCCATTTTCCTATTATCTATCACTGGTGTATCCTGCGGTGCCCCTTGCTCAGTCCTCTTTCCTACCCACTGCCTTTCACATATGTCAGGTCAACATCATGGTCTTACTCTGTCCAGGCCTGCTCAGGATTTATTTCTCTTTAACAGGTGCTTTCTCCAGATCAACGGCTTGTGTGCATAATTCCATCTCATTGTCTGTTTGCTGCAAGACTCAACTGAAACAGATGGTTACAAGAGATTCCTTCTTCCCCATATGGCTTTTGGTGAATATAACTAAAATTCTCCAAGCCTCAGAGAGCTCAATGTAAAATAAGGTTATGATCACCCATTTGTTAAGTTGTTGGAAGGACTAAATTATGTAAAATATATATATATCTATATATATAGATATATTTGTGAGAATAAGAATTTTTGTGAACTAAGAATGCATCAAAAATGTTTAGCAGGGCTGACCAGCTAGCTCAGCAGACTAAAGTCCCTGCTTAGGCAAAGTGCAACCCCCAGGGTTCAATATCCCCAGCATGGCAGCCTGGCATGGCATGCCAGGCTTGGCCCCCGCTGAGACAGTGGCTGAGACAGTGTGGTGGTGCTGTCCTGTAATTCCAGCCTTGGGAGGCTGAAAATAGGGAGATCGCTACGAGTCTGATCTGTGTAGTGAGACCCGTAGACCCTGTACTAAACACTTAAAAATAAAAAATAAAAAAATGTTTAGCAGCAAACCTGATACATAGTAAGTTTAATAAATGTTGGAAGCAATGGAAGGCATAAGGAAGACTGGATAAGAGTTCAGTAGCTTTCTTTCTTCCTGATGGATATGTTCGTCTGCATAGCTTTGGAGAAACATTGCTTTTATAGTTGTTATGAACTCCTTTCCCTGAAGTGAGAAAAGCTGCATTGGTTACTACCAGGCCAAGCAGATATAAATAGATATCAAGTACAAGTAGCTGTAGTAGTTTTGAGAAATATATTTGATATAGCAATGACCATGATTTTTTGTTTTTGAGACAGGGTCTCACCATATAGTGCTGGCTGGCCTTGAACTTGCTTATGTACTCCAAGCTGGCTTTGACCTCACGGCTACACTTTCAGCAAGTGCTGATGTTGCAGTGGTCTCAGCGAAGAAAGCACCCACAAGAGTGAGTCAAATTATAGGAATGAAGAAGCTTTTTGTTGTGGGTTCGAGACCAACATCCTGACTTTGAGTCAGGGCTCCCAAATTGTTGGCCCCCATTTGGACTTTACCTCCAGGCTATATACTTCTCTGGTTTCCATAGTAGCTACATTACCTCATTATCTCATTTTCAGGAACTCTACAAGAATGTCACACAATTGCCACAAGGTTTACGTTTGCCAGACTCTATTGACTATCTGCCTATCACAGAGCATAGTGTTTTAATATTTACCCTGTTCCCCAAGTTGTTTTAACTATTTGTTCCTATTTTATGACCCTGTTTTTCTCTAAGTGGCTTTATGGTTAACTACGTGGGTGGGGGTGAGGGGGTGAGTTTATCTATAGTTTAAGTGAACTTAAGTGATCTTCCCTTAAAATGGAGAGTTAAAAAAAAGGAATCTCTTTTGCCCATCACTGAGATTACAGGCATGTACCACCACTCTTGGCTGAACCATCACATTTTAAAGTTTAATTATATTATATAATCCAATGCAAATCTACTGATTAAAATGTGAAGTCTGAGGATATAGCTCGGTGGTAGAACACATGCTGAACACACACAAAGCACTGTGTTTAATCCTTAGCAACATACACACACACACACACACACACACACACACACCATAAAACATGCTAAACATTTTCTATATTTAAGAATATTTTTTACAAGTCTGGGTGACTTCTCCTCTTGCAGTAAATGTTGATGTAATATTCAGAGATCCGTTACTGTGATGCATTTTAGTTTTCAATGGCATGTAATTTTCCTTTGTAAGTCAAAACTTTTATTTTTTATCTCATTCTCATGTACAAACACACACACACACACACACACACACACACACTAATCTGGACTAAACTTTGAGCAAACGTAAAATGAGGAATGTCATTAGAAACTTTATCTCAGAGCTTGGAAGAGTCAACTCAGCAAAAAAAGCGTTTCTGCCTCCAACAGCAATAAACTCCTGATGATGAGGTTTGTGTTGACTTTCAATCCCATCTGAACTAAATTTGTGGCCTAAGGCAATTTATTAAAATACTTATTACTTCTGGTGAGTCCTTCAGCTATTGGAATTTTAAGGCATACAACCTGGAGGATTTACTTAATTATATTCTGGATATGCTCTTATTTTATTTTATATTGGGTTTTTTTTTTGTGTGTGTATGTGTGACAGGGCCTCACTTTGTATCCTAGGCTGGCTTTGAACTCATAGATCCTCTAGCCTTAGCCTCCCAAGTGTTGGGATTGTGGGTATACACTACCATGCCCAGCTCCTGGATATGATTTTATTTATTTACTTATTTATTGTTTTGTTTTTTGAGACAGGTCTCACTATGTAATCCAAGGTGGCTCTGGACGCCCTGTGTAGCCCAGGCTGACCTCAAAAGCAAGGCAATCCTCCTGCCTCAGTCTCCTGAGTGCTGGGACTAAAGCCATGTGCCACCACACCTGACATTAGTATGATTTTAATGGGGAAACTAATCATTACAGTGCACTAGACCTTGAGATAGAAATAATTATTCTTTATGAGAGAAGCCGATATGTTCTTATATTTCACTTGGTAATTTTCTGCAAACCATACCTTTTTCTACATCTATTGTATTTAAAATTAATTTTGAAGAAATTTCCTTATTATAGGTGGACAAATTCTCACACTGAAATGCTCATCCAGACTATTTAATCTTTCCACCAACCAAACACTCTCAACTCAGATTAATGAATGCATATGCACTTTCTGAAGAAAACAAAATAAAATTTTTTTGTTATCTCTGCTAGTATGGTTAATTAGAATGAAGGTACCTTTTCTTTTTTGTTTTCTAGAATATCATCTAGAATTTTTATTCTGTCTTAACAATCTCTCTGAATGACAAGTTGGATATAAAATCCTAAGACATACCTGATTCAAGCCAGTCATGGTGGAAAACACGCGTAATCACTGCCATTTGGGAGAATGAAGCAAGAGGATCACAAGTTCGAAGCCAGCCTGGGCAATTAAGCAAGATGCTGCCTCAAAATAAACAAAAATATAAAAGATCAGTAGTACAGTGCTTGCCTAGTATACATAAGGCTCTAAGTTTAATTCCCAGCACCACATACAAAATAAGTACACATCTGGTTCAGAATAGTGATGCTGGGGCTGAGGAGATAGCTCAGTAGAATAAGCACTTGCCTGGCAAACACAGGGTCCTGAGTTCAATCCCTGGTGCTGGAAAAAAAAATAGTGATGCCTCCAGGAATAGTGATGCACACCTGTAATCCCAGCATTCAAGAGACTGAGGCAAGAGGATCCCTGAAAATTTGAGGCCAGCCTGGGCTACACAGCGAGTTCAGGCCAGCCTGAACTGAACTACATAGAGAGATCCCACCTCTAAACACACAAGCGTGTTGCCCCACTCTTTCACTTTAAAAATGACTTCAGAGCCTGGCGTGGTGGCGCACACCTGTAATCCCAGCACTTGGGAAGCTGAGGCAGGAGGATCTGTGCGAGTTTGAGACCAGCCTGGGCTACAAAAGTGAGCTCCAGGCCAGCCTGAACTGCATAGCAAGACCCTGTCTCAAAAAAAAAAAAAAAAAAAAAAAAAAAAAAAAAAAAAAAAAAAAAAAAAAAAAAAAAAAAGTGATGTCAGAGCTGATTGGCTGAGCCCAGATAACCCACACCCAGGCGTTGGTCCCTATTCCACAAAGCAAAGCTGGCAGCACATCATATAACATTTCCTAGTCCACTGCTCTTTCCTGCAGCCGTTTAGCAGCTCTCGCTATCTGCACGCTTGCTTCCAGCTTTGTGCACATTTTCTTCTCGTGCTTAAAAATAAATGTCAAGCTTTTGATCTTTTGTTAAAGATTCACTGCCAGAGATGGCTTTGCAGCAGGAGCCTTCCTCGGGAGAGAGCTGGCTCATACTTCTGCTAAGGATGAAACCTAGGCATGATGGAAAAATAATGATAATGTCAGATAGCAGATGGGTTTCTACCAAACAGCCTGCCAGGCGGGCCCCATGCTAATCCTTTCCTGCCATGGTCAGCAGGTTGGCTCCAAAGGACCAATTCCTCATAGCTGGAGAGAGGAAAGTCCGAATCTCACACATCTTTCTCCCACATCTGAGAGTTCTGAGTGAAGCCAGCTCATGCCTTGCATTTCTTTTTTTTTTTTTTTTAATTAATTAATTTATTTATTTGTTTGCTTGTTGTGTTTATTTGTTTCCTTATTTATTCATTTTGTGGCTGGCTCAGCCTGCCTTGGTGGTGGCGCTGGTGCAGCATGTGGTGCCGGGGATCGAACTGCAGTCCCCGCAGTTGCCTGAGCCCTCCTAAGCAGGCGCTTTAGACCCCTGAACCATCTTGCCGGCCCATCATGCCTTGCATTTCTTAAGCTGTGTGTCCATAAACGATGCTGGTGTTGTTTTCTTGTCTGTAAATGTGGAAATGCCTTGTTCCTAATGCAACCTTATACTGGGTGGCCCATTAAGGTCAGTCCCCACACAGTGAAAGTAATGAGGCCATATCAACAGGTACATTAAGAAACACTCATTTTGGGCCGGCTGGATAGTTCAGCAAAATAAGTGCCTGCTTAGGCAGATGCGTGGAATGGGGTTTGATGCCTTGGAGTCCTGTGCCAGTCCTGCCCCCAGGGAGCACTGAGGCAGTGACAGAAGCTGGGCATGGTGGCACTTAGGAGGCTACAAACAGGAGTCCAGTCTGTGTAGTGAGATCCTGTACTAAATACTTTAAAAAAAAAAAAAAAAAGAGGGGCCGGTGGGATGGCTCAGTGGTCTAAAGCACCTGCTTAGGCAGCCACAGGGACTGCGGTTCTATCCCCAGCACCACATGCTGCGCCAGCCCCAGCCCCAGGGCAGGCTGAGCCAGTCAGAACACAAATAAATAAATAAATAAATGAGGTTTAAAAAAAATAAAATAAAATAAACTTTTTTAAAAAATTAAAAAAAAAGAAACACACATTTTAAAAATCTAGAGCTGGGCTGGGGAGATATTTCAGTGCTTGCCTGGCAGGTACAAAGCCCTGAGTTTGATCCCTGGTACTGCCAAAAAAGAAGAAAGAAGGAAGAAGGAAGAAGGAAGAAGAAGAAGAAGAAGAAGAAGAAGAAGAAGAAGAAGAAGAAGAAGAAGAAGAAGAAGAAGAAGAAATCTAGTGACATGTGTTTCTGCTGTGTACAGCCCAGCCTTTGTGTCATTTCTAAAAGACAAATAATTCTGAGTTAATTAAATGGAAGGAGAAGCACTTGATGCATGTCATGGGCTAAGGTACTGAGTGATTTAATCTCTGTTGTATTTTACTTTACCACTCACCTGCTTCTCTTGGAGCTTACGCCAGGTGATAGATTAGCTTTTCTTTCTCTTTGTTCCTTCTTTTCTTTTCTCTTCATTTTGTTTCATTTTATTGAGACAGGGGGTTTTGCTATATAGTCCATGCTGGCCTTGCCCTGAATGTACTATGTGGCCAGGCTAGCCTTGAACTCTCAGCGATCCTATTGGCTCAGCCTCCTAAGTGCTGGGATTCCCAGCATGCACCACCAAGCCCAGCAAGTAACTATTTTCTGTCTGTGGAATCTCTGGTAAGGACTATGAAATGCAAATTTAAATTTTCCTTATAGTTTTATACATTAAACATTTGTAAATTTAGAGCAATTTGCCTCTTTTCTACACTGTAGAAGGATAAATTCCAATCTGCCTGAATTCTATTATCTAGAATTCTATTATCGTCTAAGCCTCAGTAAATCAATAAACACAACAAATATAGTGTCTGCTTTCTGGTTACACAAAATGCAGATAGACAAACTGAGGAGGTACTGATTTCGTATCAGCGAGTCTCATTTCCAATGTTTAGAACATGCAAAGCACAGAGAAGGTGAATTGGGACTGAGCTTGCTATTTGCTGCCCCACGGACCTAGCGCTTAATTAACAAAGACAATCAATGTGGCGGCTGCCTCTGTCCTAAGGCTTCTGCCTCTATGGACACTTTCAATACAGCTTTCTGAGCTTTCAAGTCAAACACTAAACCACAGACTTGAAGAAGTTTTATAGCGATACTGTGATTCCTTCCAGCCCTGTAAGCTGCCCCCAGATCCCTTGCTAAATCTGCAAGGATTTAAGTGTTTTTCCCTAAAACTGCATTATCAACTTCAGGAAGACTTTCGTTTCACTTCTCACAACATCCCCACCACCACCCTGCCAAGCATATGTCTGTAAAATCTCCAAGATGACCAATATCCCTAAAATAAGTCCAGGCGCAATTCTGTATTTGTAGAGTACAGTGAGTCAGCTATGGATATTCTCACATAGCCACTGTTCAGAGCAGGATGAACACTGGAACTCAAAGAAAAAGTATTTTTGACTTGGTAAAAAAAAATAAATCTAGCTATATTTCCTCTGTAACAGATCTTACAGAACCTAGAAATCCGATTTGCCAAATACTGGTTGCATATATTTGGAGAGGATACTATGTATATCATCAATGAGCTTTACAATTGGATTTATGAAGTGGCTAGACAAGATTATAGTTTTCTTTTTCTGGAATATGCTGCATTGTGCTTATTAGTTAAAAAACAAAACAAAACACTTTCATAATTGAGATAGGCTCCACTGCCCTGATAAATTGCTTCTCTAGTAAGGTGATTAATTAGAAATTAAAGTTGTTTTTCCTTTAGTTGCAATGGTAGTTAAATTCTAAATATAAACTCTAAATTAAACTGGCTCCTAAGTCATAGGATCAAGATCAGCCTGAATTCTAGCTGCTGGAAGTAAAAACCTGTGCTGGTTAATCTTTCTTTGTCTCTTTCTCTGGAAGCGCTGGAAGACTCTAGAAGGCTCTAGAAGGCTGACCTCCAAATTGATTTATTCACCCTTGATGACTTGTTTTCAGTTGGGTTCAGTCATAGGAGAATGGACTAGAGGTGAACGTTGTGGTCATGCTTAGCTCCATCAATCTGGCAGTGGCTGTATTCCTTTGAGACCACAGGTCTAAATGGTCGGCTTCCTCTCCAACTCCAGCTCTTCCTGGGCACTGAGAACACTGTTCATACCTTCTTTTCACAAAGTTTTCAGAGTATACTGCCTCTCTGTTCTTGTAGTCGCTGGTATCTGAACATCCAGTATTTGTTCCCTTAACGTGGGCCATGCCTCAGCATGTAGTGTCTTCATTAAAATTCTTCTTTTGTACCATCTGAGCAGAATTTTATCCATCGAGACCCCTGAGTGGGACTTTGCATTTTCTGCATCCTCAACCCCTATAAAATTTTTTTAGAAGAGTCGCTTAAATACAAAATGCATTTGGGGGCTAGGGAGATAGCTCAGTGGGCTCGGTGCTTGCCTGACAAGCTCAGGGTCCTGAGTTCTATCCCTGGTGCCACCAAAAAAAAAACAAAAAACAAAAAAACCCAAAATGTATTTGGAAGAGCTAAAAAAAATTAAGGTTTATTGAAAGTGTTAATGTTTAATTATTTGACCAATCTTATATACCTATATCTAATAATCTAAACAGATTTGATGATAAAAATATGTAATACAACCATTGTTAAATTTTTGTTCTTGTTTTGAAATTCTGTACTATATGTACTCTTGTTTGTTACTCTTTTTCTACCTTTGTTTCTGCTAGTTTTACTCTTTAAAATAAAATTCTAAATATTCAAAACAAACAGACAAAAGACCCCTGAGTGGGAAAGCAATGGAAGAAAAAGAAAAACCAGCGTCCTCTTCCTCTCCTGTGAGTAGAGGCCAGTGGTGGAGATGCAACAGAACCGCTCCTGTTCCTAACACTGACTCACTGTGCCTCTTTCACACGCCATATGTTGTGAATAAAACAGATCCAGAACTGCTCTCAAAGAATGTACTTTCCTAGTCAGAGTGACAAACAATAAGCAGACAAATGAATAACCCAAGTTTTTTGGAAAATCTGTAGGAATAAGCAGAGTAGACTGGTAGAGAATTGTTGATAGGAGAAGGCAATATGGGGTAGGGTGATCAGAGAAGGCGCTGATAAGATGTTTTTTGTATTTTTTTTTTTTAAGGAACTCTCTACAGGGTGTTCCGGGTCTCACTGCTAGATCAGACTCATAGTGATCCGCCTGTGTACAGCCTCCCAAGAGCTGGGGTTCCAGGTACATGCCACCAAGCCCAGTCTCAATTGCCATCTCAGCACACCCTAGGGGTAGGGCTGGCACAACAGGCCCTGGGATCAAACCCCCAGCCCCTGTGCCTGCTTGCAGGAGATGAGATATTTTTTGGATCAAACTCAGGACCTTGTGCTTACCTAGCAGGCACTTATGCCACTGAGCTATATCCCCAACCCTGAGGAGGTGATGTTTTAAATGAGGCCTCAAGTTGAAGAAATGCCATCATGCAAGGAGTTGGCAAAGAGAGAGGGGGATGTATTCCAGACAGAGGGGCAGAGAGCATACAGTCCTGGTGGGGGGAAGCCCGGGACCAGAGGCAGCTGTCTGGCTCTGGAGGAAATCAGAGACACATAGTATGGGCCTTGGCAGGTGTTGAAGGGTGTCAGGTCTGCTTGGCTTGAGCGCTGCATGGAGGGCAGGACAAGATGAGGCTGGACAGGAGCTCAGAAATGTAGGGCAGGGCCTGTTTGGGGGTGTGAGCTCTGAGTTTTATCCCAAGAAGAGTTTTAAAGAGTAAAATCTGATTAATCTTTTAGAAAGACCACTCTAGCTGATGTCTGAAGGAGGGCCTAAGCAGAAAGGAGTGGAATGACGGTGGATGGGCAAAAGCCACTCAATTCAGGTGCAGCAGAAAAGCCAACGTCAATCCAACTGGGACTCTGCACTGAGGAAATGTTTTTTTCTGTTGTTGTTTTGGGGTGTGTGTGTGTGTGTGTGTGTGTGTGTGTGTGTAACTGGGGATCGAACTTAAGACCTTGCACTTGCCAGGCAGGCACTTGTGCACCTGAGCTATCTCCCCGGTCCCTTGAAGGCAACTTTTATTAGGCTGCTGGGCTGGGGAATCCAGAGGCTCAAAGCACCAACCCAGAGTCAGCTTTGAATTCAGTTTAATATGGCTTGTGAGTAGGAAGTAGAAAGCTGCTAGCAGATTATTATGTGATTGGTTACATGGAATACAAGAATGATGTCATATGTTGTCAGGCAGGTTTGTACAAGAATATTCTGAAAGGGAGAGATCGGGGGAAAGTAGGTAGAGTTGAAAATGTCCTTGACTGGGCCAGTCTTTCCCCAAATGCAATGGCCCTAAAGCCCTTGAAGCAAGTTATAATTACTGCATATTTTTAAAACACAGGCTGGACACAGTGTGACCCCACATGTTAAGGGGGAGCCTCTGTGCTTAGGCAAGGCTCGCTACATGACAGGCAGCATGCACACAGACACAGGCTAAGAATGGACTTCTCGCTTTTGTTGTAATGTGCCTACAAACCCGCTATTCTACTTTTTTTATTTTTTTGGTAGAGAGTCTTGCTATGCAGTTCAGACTCATAGTGATCCTCCTGTCTCCTTCTCCCCAGCACTGAGATTATAGGTATGCATCATGACACCCAGTTCTGGGGCCAGCAGGAATGCCTGGGGTTCCAGAGCCAGCATGGCATGCGGTACCAGGAATCAAACTTGGGACCTTGCACTTGCCAGGCAGGTGCTTCTGCTGCCAAGTTCTCTCCTCAGCCCAAAGCCTGCTATTCTGTCACTGTGCCCTAACACAGGCAGAAGACAACCACGTTTTCTCAGAATAGCTGGAGGGAGTGGAGAGGGAGAAAAGCATGTCTCAGACTTTTGTGTCAGAGGTGAAGCTGAGCAGATGTGACAGGGATCAGGTATTTAGGGAGGCTAGGGAAAGGGGAAATAAGGGATGCTTGCTGGGTTGCTGGTGGAGCTGACTGTGGAGAGGAGAGGAGGGAGACGAGAGGAAGAAGAGGGATGGGAAGAAGGTTGGGATGAAGACATTTGGGCTGAAGTGTAGCTCTGGGCGGAGCCCTGGAGTCCAGCATGCTCATGGCCCTGGGGCCATGTCAAGTCCTGGGGCTCGCAGGACAGGCCTTTCCCAGCTTCTCAGCAGTCAAGCAGACGTCTCAGCTCAACCTGGCTGAGGCAGGAAGAGTCTGGCTACGCTCACAAGAACTCCGCCTGGGGTTTAGGTGCGAATCCCCAATTAGTAAAAAGCAAGGCTTGGCTTTGCTTGATCATGTGTGTACATGTCTTCTTTGAAGGAAGGAAAGGACAGCCAATCAGAA
Organism: Capromys pilorides; assembly: GCA_004027915.1. Classification (NCBI taxonomy): domain Eukaryota; kingdom Metazoa; phylum Chordata; class Mammalia; order Rodentia; family Capromyidae; genus Capromys; species Capromys pilorides. The sequence continues at coordinate 24,945 of PVKN010004502.1, forward strand.
GCAAGATTTGAGAATTCCTAGGTCCTTGATTTAATAAATACCATCATAATCTCGCCTCCAGTGTGCCCATTTCAGTATGACTTAATGGTCTATTTAAAGAGTCCAGTTTGGCTGGCATACAATAAAGTCCTTATGGAGAGACATGTGCCTACAGTAAGAGATAAGGTTCCAAGGCTTTTCATTCTGGTTGCCATGGCTGCAGCAGTGTGAGCTCTGGGGGTGGGAAGGAGAAAAAGGGAGAGAGGAGAACCCCAAAGCTAGGGTGGTTGTTAGTTCTCAGAATATAATGAGAGGCAGATATTTGCAAGTTGCATTGAGAATACACCCTGAATAGCCAGGATGGTTTTAAGTATAGAATTTTTAAGTGTACGATTGATTCACTCTTAGATACCCGTAAAAGCTTTATCAGACTTGGCAGCTGGGAGAACGTTGTACTTCTGTTCTGTTCCTTGTGCCCAGTGGGTTGCCCTGGGCCCCAGTCTTGAGCGAATAAGGTTTAGAAGATGAGTCACTGCCCTCATTTTATATGGACTCTTGTGTTGCTAGGGAGATAGATCTTTTAGATAAAGATTTTATTTTACATTAAAATCGCATGCATATTGTGATCTGTGGATTATAGGGAGACGATTCTGAAAGGAAGATTCAACCCCAAGCCAAAGCACCAAGTCAGGAAGTCTTATTCTTAGGTTGATGTTGAGAATTATTCATTAACTGTGGCTGGAATATGTTAGAGCTGCACAGCGCTCAGCTAGATCCCTTCTGTAATAGGATGTGAATTAAATTGCCACCACTACCCCACTTTAGCACTAGAGATCAAACTCAGGGCCTGCCATGCTTGCTATACTCTCAGCTGGACAGAAAATTTGAAGAGTTAGAACTTTGTCTGAGCAAGAATATCTGGTTCTTAAGTAGACAATCCTCAATGCCGTGGACCTGTGGATAGCTTATGCCAAATATCGTTCAAGACCTTTCATTTATATTAGCTCAAGTGCCATAGTCACCAAAACAGCATTTTTGAAATACTAATTCTGTTTCCTTTCTATGCTGAAGAGAGTACAGTACTGTGGGGAAGAAGCCCATATATGGTATTAGTAGAAATGTACATTCTCCTCTCCAAACTGCACCAAAGCTATAATGGAAGCACCGTGCCATGGCCTGTCTGCCCTCATGGTGGGGCCCTGATAACCTCTGATAACTCAGCTCTTGCCCCCTTTGCACTGGGCTCTAGTCACACTGGCTGTCTTTTCATTCCTGAAATACCCAAGCCCTTTCCCATCTCACAACAATCCCCCTCCGGTTTCATTGCTCTCCCAGGTCGCCCCAGCCTTACCTTCCTACCAGGCCTTGTGTCCCAAGAGCTTCCCTCCCCAGAAAGATCTCTGTGCCTTTCATTGTTCTGTTTCCCCTACAGTCTCAGCACTATCTGCCCCTCAGCCTGTTTTTTTTTTTTTTTTAAATTTTTTATTTATTTATTTGTTTGTTTGTTTGTTTGCTTGCTTGTTGTGTTTGTTTGTTTCTTTATTTATTCATTTTGTGGCTGGCTCAGCCTGCCCTGGTGGTGGCGCTGGCGCAGCATGTGGTGCCGGGAATCGAACCGCAGTCCCCGCAGTTGCCTGAGCCCTCCTAAGCAGGCGCTTTAGACCACTGAACCATCTCGCCGGCCCCTCAGCCTGTTTTTTGATTGCTCTATGATAGCTTACCTGTTTACTTCTTATTATCTACGTTCTGCACTGGAATAAAAGGTTCAACCCTGCTGTAGCCCCAGTACTCTTCACAGAGGCCGTACTCACCAGATCTTTGCTCTAGAGTCAAGCATGGGAAAGAATGGGGAGGCACTTCAGGAGGTACGCAAAGGGTGGGTGGGGCTGAGGAAGACAGAAATGTCCTCGCCTCACGTTAAGTGTGTGCAGAGCATCTCAGGTGCCAGTCACTCCATGTAGCTTGCCTTTTTCTATTTTTGTTTTCTGAATGTCCACTTTAGAATGGGAAGGCTGTGGGGACAAAGACCATCTTGTTCATGTTGGCATCCACATTGCCCAAAGAGATGTTTGTAGGATCCTTCAAGGTCCTTCTCATGAAAATGTGAGGTCTTGCCTGTGGCGAGATTGGCTTTCACTGGGTGGGCCAGGGCCCGAGGAAAGAGCAGTCGCTACAAGAAAAAAGAGTGAAAAAGCCAGGGAGGGGTCAAGGCAGCACCGATAAATGAGTTAGTCTCTGTCAGCAGCTCCCAAATCACTCCTCAAAAGATGACAGATACAGTATGGCTCAAGATGTCACTTGGTGGTAGAGCTCGTGCTGGAGACACACACACACACACACACACACACACACACACACACACACACGTCTGTGGAATTCCCCACATTTTCCTATTCCTGCCGCCATATTGCTGCCCCAGCCTCTTCTTATTAGAAATCCCAGAGCCATCTCTGTGCATGGAAGCCAGACAGAAACAGCTCCCACTTGACACAAGTCCAGGAAAGAACACAGAAAAACAGGCTGGCTGGAGGTAAGCCACACGAAAGAGCATGGGTAAGGACCAGGGTTCAACGAGGAGGGACTGGAAAAATGTGTTCAGCGTTTTAAACGCTGCCAGTTTGAGTCACATGAAGCTGAACTTGTTATTTTAGCTCAGCTCTATATAGTTTGCATCCTGGGATCAACTCATACTATATATAGTTGAGTTTTATTCACACACTTGAACTGAGTATGTGTGTTTGACCCACACGTTCCAGTGGTGCCAGAAAGCCAGAGAAGATGGCGACCTTCCACGGGCCTGCGGCACATTCTTTACCACGACTGCAGTCTCACAGATGCACGGCCACAGAGGACGCACTGAGACCAGCCAGGAGCTGAGCCTGGGGGACCTGGCCCAGCAAGTATTTCTTCTGAGGCATCCTGAAAGAATGCCTCTTTGTAATCTTATCCTTGTGGATCACTAAAAGTGATCATTCTGATATAAAACACAATAGAAGAGGGGGTGAAAAGGCACAAATAATAACCCAGTCTTTTTTTTTTTTTTTTTTAATGTATTTAGTACAGGGTCCACAGGACCTCACTGTGTAGACTGGACTCATAGCGATTCTCCTGTTTTCAGCCTCCCAAAGTGCTGGGATTACAGGCGCACACCACCATGCCCAGTCTCAGTTACCATTTCAGTGTGCCCCAGGGGCAGGGCCAGCATGGCATGCCAGGGATCAAACCCTGGTCCCTGTGCCTGTCTAAGCAGGTATTTTAATCTGCTGAGCTATCTGGCTGGCCCTTAATTATCCAGTCTTTAAAAAAAATAAGGTAGGGTCTTATAAGGTAGTCTAGGCTGCACTCGAACTCATTGCATAGCCCAGTGGGCCTCAAACTTGGGATCCTCCTGATTCAGCCTCCCAAGTACCAGAATCATATGTGTGTACCGTTGGTCTGGTATTACTCCGTTTTCATAACATAAAAAGAGTTTGATGTCTTGTCTAACTCAACAAACAATTCTAATTTCTCATCTTTAACTGGCTCAGAAATGTCAGTCTGAGTATTAAATGAAGCGCTTGACTCCTGAGCTTCCACTTTGATTACAGTGATTGGCTGGGAGATGGGCATGTGATTAAAGCAGGCCAATCAAAGACCCTAAGACTCAAGTCTGGTGCTTTTACTGGTCCAGTGAAGCAAGTGGATCTTTCTTCTTTTATTGGTCGTTAGGACATTGGGAAGCCTGTCGGTGCCAGGGACCACTGATGGGGCTTTCAGACAGAACCAACTCTGAGGAAGTTGGGTTGAGGACTGGCTTCTATTGTTTAATTCCTAGTTTAACTCTTGAGTCAATCTATGCCTGAACTTTTCAGTTTGCTTTCCTCAAGCAATTCCCATTTTTTTCTTAAATCAGGCTGGGTTGGACTTCCTGACCCCTACCTCAGATGCAAGTGGAGCCTGCATTCTTGAGGAAGGTGAGAGAGTAGGCTGGCATGATGTTGGGTGATGGAGAAACTGGCATGAGGATCTACTAGGAAATACCTGAAGATAGTCCAGAGATCACAAAATACTGATCTTGAGAATGCTTTCTACCTTAATTTGATTCAAAAGTAAGGGCTGGAGAGATAGCTTGGGAGTCTAAGTGCCTGCCGGGCAAGTGCAAGGTCCTAGGGCTTGGTCCCAGGTGCCCAATGCCATGGTGGCTCTGAAACTCTGGCTATGGTGATGCACACCTGTAATCCCAGCTCTGGGGAGGCTGAAACAGGAGGATTGTTGAATCTGAACTGCATAGTGAGACCTGGTATCAAATAAATAAATAAAGTAAAAAATATTTTAAAAAGATTTGAAAGTCAAAACTAAATAAGAGCTACTTGTGATAGGGCATGCTTGTAATCCCAGCTACTCAATATGTCGAGGCAGGAGGATTTCAAATTTGAGGCCAACCCGAGCAATTTAGCAATAACCTGTCTCAAGCCAGGTGTGGAGACACTTGCCTATAATCCCAGCACTTGGGAAGGTGAGGCAGAAGGATTACTGCAAGTTCAAGCCCAGCTGCATGGAGGGTTCAAGGCCAGCTAGAACTATGTAGTAAGACCTTATTTAAAATTAACAAACAAACAAACAATAAATGAAAGGGCTAACAATGTAGCCCAGTGGTGGAGCCACGACCTGCTAGGTGCAAGGCCCTAGATTCAATCCCCAGCATGGAAAAAGACAATGGAAAACAAAAGCTAAAGAGAAAAATACACACAACCAAGGAGAGGGTCTTTTTGTTTTTATTTGTTTGCTTATTCTTTCAGTGGTTTTATGCAAATATAAGCAGATGTAGAGTCCTTTCTTTTTTTTCTTTTTTGTGTTTGTAAGAAAGAGTCTTACTATATAGTTCAGGCCAGCCTCGAGCTCACTTTGCAGCCAGGCTGGTCTCAAACTTGCACAAATCTTCCTGCCTCAGCCTCCATGCCACCAAGCCTAGCTAGATGTAGATATACTTCTATCTTCCCCTTTTATTATACAAAAGGTAAGTTTTGCTCTGACATATATGCATTCTATTTCTTTGGTATATGTTCATTCAAATAATACCCTTGCTTGAAATTCTGTATGCCTTTGATTATTCCTAGTTGCTTTTTGCATAATATTTCAAGTGTCTCAGAACCTTATTTAACATATGTTACCACTTCTCTGCTCTGTTACCCTGGAGACATCTTGGTTTAATACTGGAGAATCCTATTCCCTCAGCATTGGAAAATTCAAATCAAGGGACTAAGCTGTGGGTCTGACTTAAAACTAGAAAAAAAGAGAAACAAACAAAACTAGAAAATCTAATCTAAATAAGATTAACAGAGACTATGGTAGATGACAGGGAGATAGGTATGAAAGTAGAGTTACAAGGAGTTTAAACATTTAGACCAGAAGAGATTAATATTGACAGATACACATGGCAGTACCCCAGAAAGAAGAGTAGGTGTCGCCACGCAAAGACCCAGGATGTTGAATTGATGTCAAATTTAGTCTGGTAGATTACGCAAGATTCCCTAATCGCAGAATTCTGCTGACCTTCATGCTCACATCTTACAGTTCTTCCAACAGAGAGAGGCTTCAGCTGGGCTTTGTTGAAGGCTGGCAGCCTCAGAACTCACACCTGAACGCACAGGGCTGCTTCACCTGAGGAATGGGAAAGAAAATATTTTCACACTGAGTCTACACAGTGGATGCTCTTTTTCCTGAAAAAATTACAGTCCATCTCCAATAAAAGAGAAACTGTCTACAAAATGAATTCCAGTGAAGTGGTTGAAAACAAAACGCAGCTGGGTGTGGTGGTGCATGTCTGGCATCCCAGTCCTTGGGAAGCTGAAGCAGGAAGATCTTTGTGAGTCTGAGACCAGCCTGGGCTCCAAAGCGAGCTCAAGGCCAGTCTGAACCACATCGCAAGACCCTTACGGCTTCACCACGGAGAGACTTGCTAATTTAACTTACTGTTGTGTTAAAGCTTTGGCGCCTGGATGCACCAAGCCCAGTTCTTGGTGTGCACCTGCTGACTCTTCATGGCCTAGTGAAGAGTGAACAGCTCTAGGCAATGTGTTCAGCATGATTTTCCCTAATGCCTTTGAGCAAACTGCACCTGTAGATGTTCCCGACATTCTTTCAGGTGTTGTGTGAGGGCTTCTTAGCAGTGTTCTGTAGGGAAAAACTACTTCCCAGAAAAAAAGAATTACCCTTGGCTCTTATGTCTCTGATCACTTTTTTACTTTCTTGTATTCTAAAACTATGCATTCACTCACCTGGTGAAGGTTCCTGTGGATTGGTGAGGGTCTAGATGAGTGACATAAACACCATTTTTATGGTTTCATACAGTTCTTCATTAGAAGTAAGTAATTCTCTAAGAAGAATTAGAGTAACTATTCTCTAGAAGTTACTGTTTCTTCCTTAACTCTCTTTTTCATCTTTAAAATTCTAATTGGGGAGTTCAAAGAATTACGAGACAAACATTTTGAGTGTTTTTACATGAATATATCTGCCACTTGTGTTAAACCATGCTACAAACCCCAAAGAATAAACAAAAACTCAAAGCAAACATGCACAAGAAAATAAGCCCTTTAAAATACAGTACAAGGTGATGAGATAGCTCAGCAGCTAAGCACCTGCCCAGGCAAGCACAGGGTCCAGGGTTTGATCCCTGGCACCATCGGCCGTGCTGGCCCCATGCCTGGGTGTGCTGAGCAGGCCACATCTGGGTGTGGTGACATGAGCCTGTAATCCCAGTGCTGCGGAGGCTCAAACAGGAGGATCATTGTGAGTCCAAGCTGCATAGTGAGACCTTGTACCAAATACATACAAATAAATGAATAAATAAAAATAAAAAATAAAAATACAGTACAGTTACTGGAAAACATAGCCTTTAAAGGTTAAAGCTTTATCTTTTGGGTTCTGAAAATGTAATGCTTTGCATGTTGTATAGATGATATGAATACATTTCTAGATGCCAGGATTTTATGAAACAATGATTATACATATTTTGTTCTAAGATATATACTTTTGTGATCAAAATATATGTTTTATGCTATTGCTAAATTTCAAGAATTTTATTTTGGGTACAATAAAGCAATCAAGGAACATATATTTTGGAGTTAATGCTTTTATTCTAACAAAGCACATTTTCTAAGGCCCAATTCACACTGAACTTATTCTAGTCATAAATCCATAGACACAAAATGAGATTTAGCTCATAGATTTACACTTGTAAAATAAGCAAGGATTCAATTAAAAGTCAGTAGGTGATGTCTATGCATCAGTTAATTTTGCCCCAGAGGCATACGTACCATTTCTGTATGAAGTAGTCTAATAGAAGGCGCTTTATTTCTTGACTAACACAGCATGTGTGAAAAATCCATTCTTGGCGCAATCTAATGTGCAATGGGGCTTGATTACTCACACGTGCTTCTGATGTTTACAAAACCTGCATTGCCCTTGGTATGGAGTGGATTAGGTTTTAGATTGCAAACAACAGAAAAAGAAGTTGGTTCAAAATTTGAGTCAATTGGAATATGCAACCAGAGAACAAACAGAGACGCTCCTTGTTTGCAGCTTTTTTTTTTCTTTAATGTTTTTAGAATGTAGTAAACAACTGTTGTTCAGGGATGGGTCACCAACCAAAAACTGTAAAAAAACAAAATGAACAAACAAACCAAAATCTTCAGTAAGCTTTGTAGAAGAGAAACCAATACATTATATACACAATCCAAAGAGAAAAATATAGATGATGAACATTTGAAAAAATCAAGCCATTTGACTTTAGCAGGTGCAATTTGGTGCGTGCCTGTAGCCTCAGCACCCTGGGAGGCTGAGGTGGGAGGATCACAAATTTGAGCCCAAACTAAGAAACTTGGTAACTCAGTGAGACTCTGTCTCAAAATAAAAAATAAAGCAGGGCTGGGGATACAGTTAGTGCAAAAGCCTTGGGGACTTTATGTGTACTTATCTAATAACAAAGAGCTTTGGGCTGGGGAGATAGCTCGGTAGCTTAAGCACTTGCCTGGCAAGTGCAAGGTCCTGGGTTCAATGCCTAGTGAGGTGCAGGGAAGCTTTGATTCTTTTATAACTCAGATCTAAAGATTAGTGGACTTAAAAACAAGAACAACTTCATTTACAATTGTTTTCCTTTCCTCCTCACAGCTAACACTCCCATTACTGGGCTTTTGCTTTGCAATTCTTTGCTCAACAAAGATAATTCTTAGCTCATCAAGGGCATTTGATTCACTTTTACTCTTTGCCAATTTAATTGACAATGATGCTGTTATAAATACCCAATTATTCTTCATGGAATTATCTGCTTTCCAATGACTAAATGTCACCATTAAGTTTTGTATCGACTTCCTTTATAAAAATGCCTTTATGGATTGAGTCACTTTTCTTTCAGTGCTTTTCAGAACTCTTATCAGTCATG
>PVKN010004503.1:0-33357 GCA_004027915.1 Capromys pilorides
AGGTGGGGGAGAAATGAAAAGCTGTTTTGGGGGAAGACCCACATGTCTAAACCTGAGTAAGGGGCAGATATGCCTGGCAAAGTGTTTATTCTCATATTTCTATTTCATGGCCAAAAGTTCTGTAGTAACTCACAGCTTTTACCTGTAGATGGTGTTCATGTGTGGATGCAGCGAGGTATTGTGGGTAGAGAGGGGCATTGTGGGTGGGGAGAGGCATTTTGTTGATATCATTGCAGTGATTCTTAGAATCACTGCTGCAATTTAATGCACTAAGGCAGAAATGCTAAATGCTTGCAGCATGAATGGTGATTCTGTAGAACAAAACCTGTACTGATTAGGATGCCAACAGCATTAGCAGCAGTGATACCTACAGATTGAGGTCACTGCCATAGCAGCCAACCACATCAGAAGAGGTCCTGCTACCACAACAGTTGACCCAGAAGTTTTGGGATGTATCAGGGTCTGTCCACGCACAAAGCACAATGGCTGCTAAGGTATCTATAACATGGAGCAGGAGGGGTGGCTCTGCCAAGGAAATTAGTGGTGATGCCTGCAGAAGAGGGAGCCTGCTGCCGGGTGGGTGGAGCAGCAGGGGATCGACTCTGGGGAACAGGGCTTTGGTGTGGGAGAAGCTGCTCACACAAGCACAACCTTGTCAAGGATTCGAGACTTTTCCAAGTGTCCTGGGGGACCACTGACAGCTTTTAAACTATGGAGGAGCTGACAAAAATCTGTTCCAAATGTTAGATTCTATATACTTAGATTTTGTGGTTATCTTGCCCAGACCTTCCTCCATGAAGGAACACTATTCTTTGCCTCTCTCACCTTCTCCTTTCTTAAAGCTTTTTTAAAAAGCAGCACTAGAGATTGAACTCATGGCTTTCATGATGAGCTACATCCCCACCCCTTTTGTTTATTTTTAAATTTGACATAAAGTAGAGTCTCACTAAACTGCTAGCTTGCCCAGGTTGGGCTCCAACTTGCAGTCCTCCTGCCTCAACCTCCTAGAATGCTGGGATACAGTTGCCTGACTCTTGCAGTTTTGGAATGCATCAGCACGACTGTTTCCTAACTACAGGAAAAGAATACAAGCAGAATGATACTCTGGGAAAGCAGGATTCCTCCACTGGGCTCTGACAAGTACAGATCTCTGAACTGCTTCAAGTTCCAGCATTTGCTTTGTGGTCTGGGGAAGAGTTGGAACTGAGCAAGTGTTCTTATCCCAGGATGTCATCGGTTTCATAAAGTTAACTGCCCGGTGGAAAACCGTCTCTCCATCTCAGTGATGATCACGCCATTGTGGTCAGGGCAGGGGCATTGCCAGCCATAGCTTTGCAAATTTCATTAGCAGTGGCTGTTTCCGTCTTCTTCCAGGTCATTAATGAGTTTGTTAAATGAGGACAGTTCCAGTGCCAGCCTCCATGTGCCCCAGAGGGCCTTCCCTTCCAACCAGATGCAGTCCGCACCAGCATTCCACTGTGCTGAGAGTGTTCAGAAAAGAGGAGCAATTTAATTCAGAGCACAGCTTTTATGGACGTGGTTGTCAAATGCATTACAGATACCTGTATCATGTCGCTACAGTCCTGCTACTTGCTTATTCTTCCATTTGGTTTCTTTTGCTTGCCTCCTGCTACTAGTTTCCTCATAGCTATTTAAAAAATATCATTATTATAATAAAATACACTTGGCATATGTGCTACCACTTTGACCATTTTATAATGGGGTTACTTTTTCTCTTGCAAAACTGAAACTCAGCCCATTAAGCCATCTCCATCTCTTTCTTCCCACAGATTTTTGCAAGCATGATCCGGATTTCAGTCTCTGAATTTTGAACAGTGTGTAAGTGGAATCAGACTCTGTGTGTGTGTGTGTGTGTGTGTGTGTGTGTGTGTGTGTGTGGCTGGTTTGTTTCCCTATCATGCTGCTGAATGTGTCAGAATTTCCTATCTTCTTGAAGGCTGATGCATACACTGTGTGTGCACGTCTAGTTCCCTTTCACATCTGTTGCTGGGCGTTAGAGTTGCTGTCACGGTTCAGCTGTTGTAAATGAGGCTGCTGTGAACACATGTGTACAGTACCTCACGGGCCCTCTGCTCTCAATGTGTGTGTTTGTAGACACAGACTCAGAATTGCTCTTCCTAGGGAAATTCCGCTTCTAACTTTTTGAGGAATTGCTCTGCAATTTTCTTTAGCAGCTACACCGTTTAGACCCCTGATGAGAATACACAAAGTGTCTGCTGCCCTCACACTCTCTCCAACATTTGTTATTTTCTAATTTTTGGCAGTTGCCATCCAAATGGGTTTTTGGTGATACATTACTGTGGGTTTGATTCTCATTTTCCTGAGAATTAATGATGTTTGGCATCTTTCATAGGCTTTGTGATTATTCATGTACCTTTTTGGAGAAATACCTCTTTGAGTTCTTTATTTTTTTTTTCCTTCCCCTGATGGTACTAGGGATTAAACAACCTTAAACTGAGGCACTTGATTTTTGTTGTTACTACTTCTTATATATTTTGGAATTAATCACTTAAAACTATATGATTTGCAACATTTTTCCTGTTTGGTATGTTACTTTTTCACTCTACAAATTATGTCTTTTGATGCACAGAAGCTTTAAATTTTAATATCTTCTTCTAGCAGTCTTTATGTTTCTAGGAATTGTCTTTTTCCCTTTAAAAACTATCATTAGCTTGAGCAAAAATGAAGAAAAAAAAATAAACCTAAATGCCGCTAAGACTCACAGAAGAACAAGGAAACTACCATTAGAGATGGAGGGAGGGAGAGGAAAGGGAGAGAAGTGGGCTGAAAACAATAGAACTGAAGGGAAAATGATGAAACAGAACTTTCACAAATAGGAAGGCGACCAAGAGTTAGAGGGAGTGGGGAGCGGGGAGGAATTGGGGATGAAGCACAAAGGATGGAGATGTGCCATGCGCATGTACCATGTCCACGTGGGAATTGTGGTCACTATCACTGCGAACATGTGCCAATAAAAGTAGGTTTAAAAAGCCACCACCAGTGTATGCCTGCCTTTCTTTCTCTTTGTCATCTGGTTCTGCTCTTTCACCATGATTGGGGTTGGCATTTTTGAATCCTCACTGTTGGGACTGATTTCCACAGTATGAATAAAACATCCTAGTAACAGCTCAAGATCAGAAGAAAGAAAAAATAACGATAGGGATTTGTCACTTCATTTGGAAAAATTAAGAAGTGGTGAAGGTGAGCAGAAGCTAGCTGCAATACTGACAATTCACACTGTACCAGCCTATAGTCATTTCTTTCCTTCACAGCCCTTGTGTAGGCAATGCTGCTATTCCCACTTTGCAGATAAGAAAACTGGGACTGAGAGAGATATCTTGCTTGGCTTCGCACATCAGCATGCACGCAAACACCACAGACACCTTACTGTTCTGAGCCAGACATCCAAAAAGCTACTTTCAAATTCTATAAAATGAATAGCTTGCCTCTTTCCTACCTTATTTTCATTTCACCCTGTCCTGAGCCACAAGACTGAGAACCACTGTGGCACCACAGACAGACATTGTGTGACACATTTTACATGTGTTATTTCATGAATCCACATCTCACTGGGCAATGCAGACTGAGGATCAAAGAGGTTAAACATTTTTCACCCAGGGTCCGAGTTCTAGGAAGAAATAGGGTAAAATACTATACTGAGTCTGTCTGGTTCCAGAGCTTCCCCACTTCCAAGAGCATGAATCTGGACTTTCCGTAAAGGCTTGTGTGTGGAAGACCTGGTCTCCAGCTGGTGGCACTGGTGGTGGGTGGTGGAATTTGTATGGAATGGGGAGGACATCCATCATCCAGGAATCCTGTCCTTGAAAGAGGTGTCTGGCCCCCAGCCCCTTCACTCTCTGCTGTTGGCTACCATAGATGGTGGGCGACTGGGCTCCTCACCCATGACGTTTTGCCAAAGCAAGTGGGCCAATCACCTGTGAGCTGGAACCTCAGAAGCTGTGATCCAAAATTCCATATTTTCTTCTTTAAGTGATTTTTCTCAGGTAGTTTGTCACAGTAGTAAAAAAAGGACTCACATATTCAAGTTTAGCTCATGATGAGAACATTATCCAAATCTTCTTAGGATAAGCTACACTCTGCTTAGATTGCCTTTATTATGAAGTAATTTAAACATTCCCGTTATTGATTCCTTATTTTGTTTAAACCCCCAGGCTCCATGCATTTAGAAATTGTTAGAGAAGAAACTGGTGATCTCAAATTTCTGCTCTGCAGCTCACTGGCTATGGGACTTTAAGAGCCATTAATTCACCTTAGTTTCCTCCTCTGAAAATTAGCCATTGTGTTATTTACCTGCTGTGGTTGACTTGAATATTAACTGACATAGCATATGCAGAGATGCTTAGCAGCCAGCCTGGCATGCTGTAAGCACTGAGCCCTTATCGACTACTATTAATTTTACAAACAGATTTGATTCATAAGGTGTATGCCAGAGTGGTTATATATTCTTATTTAGTTCTCTACAAATTTGCCCTCCCAAACATAATACATAAGAACAGACTAATGGAAATTTCCAGTGGAAACATTAACTAAAAACAGATTTTGTTTCAGTTAGGACTTGATATGGCTGTATTTCATAGAGAAATCAAAATAACAGTACATTAAACATGCGGGGCTTATTCTCTTACCTATAAGAAGTCCAGGAGCAGGCGGTGTAGAACTTGTGCAGCAGTACCAGAAAGTCTTTCAGGTCCAGAGCCCACCTTTTCCACCCTACCATCACCAGAGCACTGACAAGATCTTCAGAAAAACTTACTGGCCCAAAAAGGCTGCTGACGGTCCAGCCGTCATGGCCATGTAAGATAACAGAAAGGAAAGAGAATAGAAGGACAGAAAGGACACAACTCCAGAGGTGAGGACTTTTTCTAGGCATCTCACTTATATCTCACTAGGGAGACTTGAGTCACAGGACTCACTTGGCCTAGCAACACGATGGGCTGGGAAATATATTTTAAAAGTTTTTTTTCATTTTATCCTACTTAGAATTATTTTACTGAAGAAGAAGAAGAAAAAGGGGATGATAGTTTGCAGTCTCTGTCTCCAACAAAAAAAAATTGTGTTGTTTGGTGGTTTAGAACAGCTCTGTTACTTAGGGTCCAGGTTACTGCTGAGGCTGGACAGGGCTTTGGGAAAGGTGGAACCGGGATGTCTCTGCTTGTGTCTTCAAGCTACTGGAGTTGCATGGGATGCTGCCATTACCTTTGCTGCTCTAGAAGCTACTGCAGGGAAAGGCAATTTTAGTGCACCCAAAACAGGACAGAAGGAAGATACCTAAAATCAGGAGTGAGGGCTATGCCTGGACGTATGAGGAACATGAGCATGAGGTAACAAACACGAGCTGTGTGCGTGTGCCTGCAGCCAGCTAGCCAGCTATACAACCACATGAATTTGTCAGTGTGTTATGGGAGACCACAGGGAGCAGGGAGCTCTTGTTCCCTTGTACAGGTCATGTGGCTGTACACAACCCATGTGCATGGTATGCGTCAGAACTTGCATGTGTGTGTTTTAAGTATTTATTTATTTGGTACAGGATTTCCCTACACAGCTCACACTCACAGTAGTCCTACTGTCTCAATATCCCCAGTTCTGGAATTATAGGTGTGCACCACCATCCCTGGTTTTGGTAGCCAGCTCAGAGCAGGACCTGCTCTGCATGAAGTACCAAACTTGAGTCCTTGCACTCGCAGGCAGGCGCTTAGACTGCCAACCTATCTCCCCAGCCCAAGACTTGTGTTTTGATTGCCACATCCAACAGGTCCCATGGGCAAACATGACTGTGGATCCACTGGCCCTTCTAGCCTTATCTTTTGAGCAGACAAGTATCTGGGTTTTTCTGACATGGTTCCATTTTGAAATTCTCTACTTGGAAAGCCTCCTAAGGACATTTCTACATCTCAGGTCCTGTGTTGGTTATCTGGTGCTCCTTACTCTGCCAAAAGACGGATTCATTTCGCTTGCATATTCCTCCAGCCTGTGTATCAGCAGATGGAAGAGACATGTTGTTGATTTTGGAATCTCTATTCACCGTACACCACTACTGAGTTTAAAAAAAATCCTCACTAGCTCTCACTACAAAACTGACAACAGAATCTGCTTAGTAAGGTCACTGTATAACAAGGTTGAGTTTTATGTGTTTTGTCTTTCTTCACTGGCTAAAATCCTTGAAGGGAACCAAGAAGCAGTAGCAAAGCTGTGTCCAACCTGCGCCTTACAAGCTGCATGTGGTGGCCCTGGACAGCTGGAAATTGGGCCCCATGAGCAGTTGCACATCATGTGGGCTTCAGCGATATTGTTCAAGACTGGGATGTACCAGGTTTGAGCACCAACTTCATAGACAGTGAAGCAGAAGGGGATGTGTATGTTTTTTATTTAATTATGAAACTTGGTCTTGTTGTGTTATTTGATTGTAATGTTATAATAAAGTATTTAAAAATAAAGAACATGCTGTTACTTAGGTGCATACAACTGTATACATACATACCTATATGCAGCATATATTTTATACGTAACCCCAGGCAATTGTTTTTCACTCAGTGTAGCTCAAGATGGACACCCATTTCTTAGATGCTGAAGTCCTTTCCAAGAGACCTGAATATTGAGGGAGCCAGCCCACTAGTGGGTCCACGCTTGGGGAAGCTGGCCCTTCAGACAGGCCTGGCTGTCCCGTGTTCCACCCCCATGGATGGGTCCCTGGCCACTGCTCCCTGAGGGAGAGGTGCCTTGAGCACTCCTCCTTCTCTTGCTCCTGGTGGCCCTTCAGCCTGGTGGATGCCTTCCTCCTCTTGATCAGAGCCCTGACAGTAAAAGAAACCACCATGAGGAACGTTCCTAGGAAATCTTGCCTTCTGTGTTCCTTCTCACTGGGTCCCCATTCCCTGGAGACTTTGTGGAGAGCAACTTAACTGCCTTCTTTTCCAGCAGCCACCATATTGTGCTTTCTCTGTGGCCATCTGAATTCTCCTTCCTGTCACAAGCCCCTGAGATAGGAGAGGAGTCAGGGCCATGGGAGCCCTAACACATAACATCACTTTGTGAAGCAATGCAAGACTGTGAAGCACTCTGAGGCCTGCCAGGAGCCCTGCTTGCTGCTTCTGTGGGAAAGGCAT
Organism: Capromys pilorides; assembly: GCA_004027915.1. Taxonomy (NCBI): domain Eukaryota; kingdom Metazoa; phylum Chordata; class Mammalia; order Rodentia; family Capromyidae; genus Capromys; species Capromys pilorides. The sequence goes on from PVKN010004503.1 coordinate 7,146, forward strand.
TATCCATGCTTCACCTCATGGACATCTGTCGACCTCTGGACTCTATGCTGTCCAGAAGTCAGGGGCAGCCTGTGTGCCTGGCATGCCATGCTGTAGGGAAGACTGAACATTAAACTAGATCAAAAAACAAAAAAAGACCCATTCCTGTGGGCATGAGTTCTCTGGCTCAATTCCAAAACCTTTGTAGTGTGAAGCAGCGTGTCAAAGCCTGGCTGTGCTTCAGAATCTCCTGGGGAGCTTATTAAAACTGTGGATCTTAGGTTTCACTCTAGGACGGCCTGATTCAGAGGGAATAGAGTCGGGGACAGACACCTGTACTTCAGAGAGGTTCCTTGGGTGACTTTGGAGGTATTCTGTACGTGGAGAGAGTGACTGTGTGAACAGAGGGTGCATATCCATGCATGGTGTCATGGAGACATGCTGGCTCTGGACCAAAGCATCACACCCAAAGGCTGCAACCACAGTGTACTTAGACAAACCAATAGGCTCTGTGGAGAACCAGGGGTCTTTAAGACGTCGAACTTCTTAATGAATTTAGATTACACAGCACACAAAGTCACTCCCCAAAAGAAAGAAGAGAGCAAAAAGGGATAAAGTAGACTGGTAGTTGAGAACAATTTTGTCAGGTAATTTGGGAACTTTGGAGCTTGAGGATCTTGGTAGGCTGTGGGAGGATTTTAGGCAATTAGGGGAAAGCAGTTTCTTTATATTTGTGACACAGTTGTCCTTTTTATTGTAGCGTCTAAGACCTACATACATTCTCCATAATATTGGGTGTGGATTTCTGTTCATTTTGGATGTGGCACTCTGCTGAAAGGCAGCTGGGTGCTATTTGGGTTACAGGTGTAAAAATGCTACTCATACAAGAGCAAAAGTCAATGCAAACATATCTGTCATATTGCGTGTGATCAACAAGAAATGGTGGCCATTGTTAGGTTAGCATAACTATTAAGTATTGTGTGTTGCACTGTGTGGTCTAGCTGTACTGACAATGCCAGAAAGGAAAAATGAACTCATGCTTTCTGGACTCCAGTAAGTCTATATATACAGTTCAGACATCGCTGGGTAGGTGACTGTGTAAATTTAAAACGGAAGTCTATGAAGATTAGAACCATATATTTGAGAACCTGGCCAGACTGAAGTATCTGAGCAGGGCAAGACCTTCAAGAGCATGTATCTCATTTTCCATATTTTGCTGTTGAGGAACCGAGGCCCACACAGGGAAAGAACTTAGGAAGGTTGGTGAAATGTCACTCTTGTTAAGTGTTTGATGGTGTGGCCATCATCTCTGAGTCTCTGCTAGAAATTGTTACAACATAAAGCCTCAATAGACCAAACAGAAGATGTCATTGCTGAAGTGCGCATAAACATCATCTGGTTCAAATTGCTTATTTGACTAATGAGGTACCTGGGGCATGTTTTATTTCATTTACTGCTGAGTCATAGCTTAAAGGTGACTGCATTAAGCAAGATTTGGGATTGAGGTTTAGAAAAACGATAAACCAGCAACTTCATATGTTTTTCCTTCCCAGAACAATATTTATAAAGTGCTGCTCAAATACATTCTTGACTTTTTCTGTCTTTTTTTTTTAAAAAAAATCTTTTAAAAAAATTGGCCAAGTAGCAACCAGTGAAGTAGGATAAATGAAGGTGAACAATATATAGGCTTAAGCAGTGTCTGTATGTGTAAGTTAGAATACATTTGATGGGAAGCCACACAGTTCCTAACAATAGTTTTTTGTTTGTTTTATTTTTATATTTTAGGGAAGGTTCTACAGGGTATTCAGGGTCTCATTACTAGCTTGGACTTCTAGTTATCCACCTGTTTACAGCCTCCCAAGAACTCGGATTACAGGCATGTGCCACTATGCCCAGTCTCAATTGCCATCTCCGTGTGCCCTGGGGGTGGGGCCAGCACAGCAGGCTAGAGATTGAACCCCTGAGCCCTATGCTTGCTTGGAGGTGCTTTAATCCACTGAGCTATTTGGGCAGTTGGCCTAACAATAGTTGTGTCATTATCCCATGGAGAAAGAAGCCTGGAGGTCGGAGATTCCAGGTTGGATGTCTTGGCTCAATCTACCCTCAGTGACCCAGGCTTTTTGAAAATCTTTCCACCGCATCATCCTCAGATATGCTGCGGTCCACAGGCTACTAAACTGACATGGCTGCCTCATCAAGCTCTATATACTGGCATTCAAGAAAGGGAATAATGCAGCAGATGGTCTCATTATCGTCTTGTTTATCATGGAGCGAGACCCTCGACTAGACAGCACCTGTGAATTTCACTGGTTTTCATTGGCTAGATCTGCATCATGTAGCCACCAATTCCCAGTCAAGAGTAGTGGCTCAGGGCAGGCATAGTTCACTTCCTAGGTGAGAGGGAGGGCCTTTCTGTCTTTGCGACGTGGATACTCAAACTGAAATTCCCTAAACAAGAGAAACAAGAGGTGTGCTGCATAATAGGTGAGACATAAAGACCTTGAAAATATTGGGGAGCTGTATTTTGTTCTGTAAGTATTAAGTAATATTGAAGATGAGACTGCTTGTAGATAGGTTAATATTTATACAAGTGGGGTTTAGAGTCAGGCATACTAGGTTTAAGTCTCAGAACAACAGGTCATACCTGCTCTTAAGTTTTCCCATCTATGTAATAGGAATAATAATAGCATTGAGCTCATAGATTTGAGGCCATTTGCTTTAAAAAAAATTAATGAATTGGGAAATATTGTGTAATTATTAAGTACCTAATAACAATGTCAAGCAAAGAGGAAGCACTTAACAAATGTTATCTGCTATTATTTTGGAAACTTTGGTGCTGGAAATTAAAGTTTTGTTTCTTGTGATCCAGGTCAACATTACATAAGACCCTTCCCTGTTCCCTTGCTGTATTTTCTAAATGTGAAGCCCTGTGTCTGGTATAGCTGGGTCCTTTCCTTGGGCAGTTTCTGTTTTCACCTACACAATTTAGGCAGGATTTTGCTGGTGTTTCTTATTTTCAGACTGCTCTAGAGTGAATCCTATTTAATCAGCTTACTCAGGCCCAGAATCCATTTATTTGATCTCAAATTGGATGTTTGCCTCTCAGGTCCAAACCAAAACAACAATGCAATTTACCTTATCTGCTTTACATTTCTGGCTCCCAGAGAACGCGTTTGGCAAGCCCTCCATCTCCCAGGACACTGGGGCACACAGCCCAGTGAGCTTTCCCTCCTGACCTCAGGAAGCTGAACTGATCTGGAAAATTTGGAAAATTTCAGAAGACTAACAAAGTCATTGCCTTTATTCAGACTATGATAGTGATGGGCTGGTGCGCTTGCTTGGAATCCAGTCACAGCATTACAGATGCACCTGACAGGAACCTGGACTGTTGGCAGGAGGCAGGGCCATCACGGAACAGGTCTGCTCAAGGACCGTTGGGCCCAAGGTACCCTTGACAAGCTTTGCCATAATCAATGGTTTAGATTTTACTGTGACCCTTCCATCTATTCCTTAGAGTTTCCTTGAGAGTTCTATAAATAAATAATACAACCCTGCAAAGGACTTGGTGCTTAGGAATGATTGTCTAAAGGCAATGTTTCCTGAACAGGGTTTCAGGAGATAACTGGCACACATGGGTTTCTCAGTATTGGAGGTGGGGGTTCAGAAGTGGACATTTGTTTTCTTCAAATAAAAATTCCGTTGTCAGCTGTCCACTGTCTTCCCTGTAGGCAGCTTTCTTTTTGATCTTGAGAAAAGTCACTAACCTTATAGTTTTGGTTGATCTTGGAGATTGCAGAAACTCAAGCAAAATGCCTTTTTCTTTTTTAAAAAAATGCCCTTTTCTTGCCTAAAAAAATGCCCTTTTTTCGTTGATTTATCCTCTGTTTTCTTATTTTTATTGAACTGATCTCTCCCCATCTTTGTCTCAATTAGTTGTAAGATAAGGACCATGTTTCTATTCTTTTGATGGCTATTCAAAAATATTGAAATGGCTACTTAGCTATAATTTCTCTTAGTTTATTTGGCATTTCTATATGTTGTCACAAGAGTGACAAGAGTTTATCTTCTGAGGTCACTTCATCTTCTCATTGTTAAGATTGTCAGTTGTTTGGCCTATGTGCATCCCTCATGTGTTTTGGGCTTTCTTGCAGATTCAGCTTAAATGGGAGTTCCTTTTTGCTCTGGTGACCCATTTCCCTCCGCACCAGTCCCCCATCCCATCCTGTCCTGCTCACAGAGTCTAGGCCAGGCCTTCCTTAAGGGCCTCAAGCTGCATTCCGTAAGTAACACCAAGAGCATCACAGATACAATCACCGAGCCAGAAGGGGGCGGGAGCCTTGTGCTGTGATGACACTGATGGATTCATTGAGACCTTCTAATCGCTACATCTTATACAAGCCCTGATCCATGTAGTAGCATGATGTAGCTTTTGCTCAGCTCTCTTTCAGAGGTGGTAGAGTCTGGCTTGAAGAAGCGACATAGGTACTGTTTGTTCTGCATCGTGTAGAAAATTTAAGAGGGGACACTGGGAACACCTCTGTCTCTTTCCTGATCCCTTTTAGCTCCCTTTGCCATTTCAGGTCTCTCTTTTGTCTTTGGCAGAAGGAGTTGTTCATCTTATGAGATTGGAATTACGATGCATCGATTCTATCCCAAGTTTTGCTTCTCTCTCGGTCATACATGTACTTGGTGGCAATGATCATGCTGAAAATGTAATCTTACCAGGTCGTATGTACTGGAAGTCCTTGAGTTTTTATTTATGTTTTAGTATCACCATCATCATTATTATTGTTGTTGTTGTTATTGTTACAGTGCTGAGGATCAAAGCTAGGCCTTTTACACTAAGCTGCACCCCAAAATCCTTCAAAAATTTTCTTTTTAAATTTTGAGATAGGGTCTTGCCAAGTTGTTAACTTGCCCAAGGTGGTCTGAAATTTAGGATCCTCCTACTTCTGTCTCCCCAAGTGCTGAGATTACAGGCCTGCACTACTATGTTGGATGAGTCCTTGAATTTTAATAGAAGAATTTTATAGGCAACCGGCCTCACTGAAAGAAGTAGGCACCGATCCGATTGTCAAAACCGGGCATGCTCTGTGGTTTTTGGAGAATCCACTTCTTTTCCCTCTACTCTTCAGGTCCTCTCTTTTGAGGAATTTTTCCTCTCTACCTCTTGCCTCAGGAGGGCTTCCCGGAGATGGTGACTATGAGCCTGATCTCAGGAGAACTCAGGGAGTTGTATTTGTGAAGAGAGGATGGACACTTTCGGGGGGATATGGAAAATGATCCAGAGTCTTCTGGAGGCCTCTCGTGAAGCGGACTGCTGTCTGTCCTCTGACATGCCCTGGAGGGAGGGTGGTCACCAGCAGAGAGATGCATGGGAGAACTGACAGGAGAAAGAGTTCTGGAGTCAGAACATCTACTGTCTGATGAAGCCTCATTGAAGAGAAGGTGTCTTTCCCCATAGCTCCTGAGAAATCTTGTGCAGATGGTGATTATGGATTTTCTGCCTCTGACCCTGAGAATAGCTACTGTGACTCTTCTTCTTCTGCTTCTCTAAGCCTACCTTTATGTTGAGTCTCTTTCCCTAGAGAACCCAAAGCAGTACACTTTTCATGGTCATTCTGACCTAGCCAGAGCCAGAAGTTCAGCATTGCCAGGTCCAAGGAATGCAGTAGATGAGGGCACATCACACTGTTTTCATGGGCCTGCCTTACTGTGGGCTGGATGGCACTTGGCAACAGCATTCGCCATAGTTTTGATCATATCTCATAAAAACACTGAAAGAGGACTTCCAGAACTGCTTCAGAAAGTGGCCAGAACATTTGAACATGTGTGTCAAAGCAAGGAGGTATGTTTGGAGGGGGATTAACGACAATGAGTCTTACACTAAGTAAGAAATCCTAAAAGTTTCAACACTATATTTTGACCATTCCTTGTGGAGCAATTGTGGCAGCAGTTGGGGTGCTTAAAGGCATCCTAACATCTGCTGTTCCTAAAGTGCACTTCCCAGATTTTTCCCACTTACTCGCCTATGCTCGCTAAACTAGAGATGGTGTGGGAGAGATGAAATGGTTGAGAGGGGCGTTGGGATGAGCAGAGGTATGACAAGAGCTGGTCTGCATTTCAGAAACAATCCCCTGCCATTCTGTGGTCTGAAGAGGGGTAAAAGTAGACAGAGAAGAAAACACATGTCTCATTTCTCATGCTTCACAGGCATTTTAAGACAGTGACCCTCAGTGACTGTGTTGTTTTTGTAGAGAAATGCTACTGATTTTTGAGTGGTGCCTTTGTATCCAGCTATGCTACTGAATTTATTGTCTAATTCTAGGAGTCTTATGGTGGTTTTTTAAAATCTAAAATTTCATGTTATCTGCAAATAATGATAATTTAACTTCTTCCCTTCCTACTCTTATTCCTTTTATTTCTGTCTCTTCTCTAATGGCTCTGGCTAATATTTCCAGAACTCTATTGAATAGGAGTGTTGATAGTAGACATCCTTGTTTTGTTCCTGATTTTAGAGTGAAAGCGTTCAGTTTTTCTCCATTTAGTAAATGTTGGCTGTTGATTTGTCATAGGTAGCTTTTACCTGGTTGAGGTAAGGACCATTTGTTCCAATTTTCTGTAGGTTTTTTTTTTTTAATCATGAATAAATGTTGGATTTTGTCAAAAGCTTTTTATGCAACTATTGAGATGATCATATGGTTTTTGTCTTCGACTTTGTTGATATGGTATAGCACATGTATTGATTTGCATATGTTGAACCATTCCTGCATCCCTGGGACTAATTCCACCTTGTCATGGTGTATAATCTTGATGATTTGTTGCATTCAAAGTGCATTTCACCCTAAAAAGAATGGTTGTCATCAAGAAATCAACCAATAACAAATTCCGGTGGAGCTGTGGAGAAAAAGGCACAATTCTCCACTGTTGGTAGGAGTACAGATCGATACAACTGCTGTGAAAGTCACTGTGGTGATTCCTCAAAACACCAGGATTCCAGGTCCTATTCAAGCCAGCCATTCCTCTTCTGGGTATTTTACCAGAATAAATGAAAACATCACGCCATGGTGATACGTGTGGTCCCAGGTTCATAGCAGCACAGTTTGTTGCAGGCGTTTCCTGCGTAGTCTTAGAAACACCCCAGAGGCCCGTTAACTGACGAGTGAATAAAAAAGATGTGGTATTTTTATACAATGGAGTATTACTCCTCTACAAAGAAAATAAACTTGAGGCTTTTATAGGTAAATAGATGCAACTAGAGACCATACTAATAAGTGGGGTAAATCAGGGCTGGCCAGATAGCTCAGGGGACTAAAGCACCTGCTCAGGCAAATGCAGTGGTCTAGGGTTGGATCCCCAGCATGCCGTGCCTGCCCCACTCCTGGAGCATGCTGAGAGGGCAATTGAGACTGGGTGTGGTGGTGCACCTGTAATCCCACACTGGGAAGGCTGAAAACAGGAGAATCACTATGAGTCCAATCTATGCAGTGAAACCTTGTAGACCCTGTACTAAATACATAAAAAAGTGATATAAATCAGACTCACATAAACTCTGTATTGTCTCCATGGGTGAGAGTCTAAAAGAGTAAATAAGATCCAAAAGGTACAACAGTAGCCAGTGAGATAGCTCAGTGGACTAAAATGCCTGCTTAGTCAAGCTTATGCAAGTGCAGGGACCACAGTTAAATCCCTGGCACTGCGTGTAGCACCAGTTCCACCTCCAAGGTGGGCTGATCCAGCCACAAAGTCCAGGCATAGTGACATATGCCTATAATCGCAGCACTGGGGAGGCTGAAAACAGGAGGATCACTATGAGACCAGGCTCTGTAGTGAGACCTTTTAACAATCAAATATATTTTAAAAAGTATAATAGACATTGTAAAAGGAAAAGAAACTGCTCAAAAGAAAAGAACAATTGGGATGTGGGAAAGAGAAAGGAAGGGAAAATATGTACATATAAACAAGATAGCTAAGGCAATTGTATTACTAATTTCTATTAATTTATTGAAAAGAACAAGCAGTGTTCATATTGTTTGATCAATTTTGCATGCCTGTATCTGGTAATCTGAGCAACTACTTTGAAGATAACAATATTCAATATAATAACCATATTAATTTCCTATTATCTTGTTTTGAAATTCTGTATTATTTTTTTCTCTCATTTTAAAATTAAAAAGAAATGGCCAGTGAAATTGTTCAGTGCCTGCTTAGGCAAGTGCAGGGACTGGGGTTTGATTTCCAGCATGACATGCTGTACTAGTCCCACCCCCCAGGTGCACTGAACTGGCCACTGAGATCAGGTATTGTGGTGTATACCTGTAACTCCAGTGCTGAGGAGGCTGAAAACAGGAGGATCATTATGAGTCCAAGTTGCATCATAAGACCCTGTACCAAATACATAAAATGAAAAAGAAAGACAGTGCCAGGCAAGTGCTTGCTTGTATTATTAGGTTTCTCACAGATATGAGGCTGATCTTGCCACTGCCTCAACCTTGGCATGGGGAACAGAGAATTCTAGCACACTGAGAAGTGGGCACCTGGCTCGGATGGCTCTGTGGGACTAGCAGTGGACAGGGGACAGGATGTTCTACAGGGACACTTTATGACACTGAAAACAGCTAAACTCCTTGTACATTGCTCCTGCTGTCTACAGCTACAGGAAGAAGGCTCTACAGGCAGAAAGTTAAGAGAACTCTGAAGGAACAGAGAAACACTGGGCGTAAGCCACAGGTACCTCCAGATGTGCAGCTAGAGGATAGCTGGTCCTCCTGAGGGGAGCTATGGACAGTGTGTCTGACTCTAAGTGAAGAGGTACTTTACTGTCTTCAGAGTTTTATACCTCTTGATAAGTAAGGCGGTACCTCAAAGATGTGGCAGAGGCATGGGTAGTGTGGGGACTGAAGAGTTGAGTCACTGATGGTTAGGAGCATTACAGAAAATACACATTGAGAAAGTACCTATGAAAGCTCCCACAGGGAGAAGACTCACCTGCCACTCAGAGGTGGCAACATGCTGATCAGAAATTACTGGTATGATGTAGCATTGTCAGTCTAGTTCTGGTTTAGCCAGTGTCATTTAACCTGGCACTGTCCTACACATTTCTGTAGGACTGAGGTATATGTGTCCTTCCCATACATACATGTATTAGAGAGTACTGCCTCCCTGACATGTTTGCTCATCTTCATTGAAGGAATGGCCCAAAGCCTCTCCTCAGGGTTTCCAAGATTTTCACTGGAACTCTAGACTCTAGCTGATAGTGATGAACCAATGTCTCCTCTGCATTGAGCACCATAAATCAGACCATCTATAACATTCTGAATGCTGTAACTCACTTAATCTGTGTAATACTCCCCTCAAGTGGGGATCCACAATGGTCCAATTGCAGGTGAAGAAATTGCAGGTGAAGCTTTAAAATACTAAATAACTCAGTCAGGCATGGAGTCACCCTTCAGTGATCCCAGGAACTTGAGGCAGGAGGATTGAAAGATCAAGCCTAGTTTGGGCAACTGAGAAGCTCCAATCTCAAAACAAACAAACAAAAAAATAAAAAAATAAAACGAAGATCAGGGATGTAGCTCACTGTGAAGGTTCTGGGTTCAGTTCCAGTATCAAAAAATAAAAAATAAAATAAAATAAAGTAACTTAAAGGAATATGGCTGGTCAATGTGGGACCAAACTTGTTGATGAAAACAGATCTGACAAAGCTCATACTCCCTTTTAAATAAAAAGAGCTCCCACCACACTCTGAACACTGTTTTCAGGTTGGTAGGGATTTCAAAATGGCTGCCTATACAAGCCTGTTCTGAAATAACCCAAGGGGATCTGACAGGAGAAGACATAAGGAATCAAAGAAATTAGAGCACAATTCAGAAGGATAAGAGGTAGAGCTAAGTAAAGCATAGTCAAGAAGTCTAAGGGTAGAGTCACGGATCCTGGAGTAGGCCAGGAGAAGGACCACATGAGGCCTTTCAAAATCCATGTAGGCATTCCAGGAAGAGAGATGGCTGATAGGTGTGGATATGGATGTGAGTAGCAAGAGTAGGGCAGTTTGACTACAGAGAAAATCATGGAGGAGGAATAAAGAAGAATGTTGGATTTAAAAATGTGAAGTACTAGGGGAGAAGACTTAGAATCTGTTTTGTCTTGTAGGTTTACTGGAAGTGGGAGGAATAAATTCTTCTGAGAGAGAAGAACCTTCAAAGCACCCTCCCGCCACATACACACTTTGGATAGACCCATCCACTTGGATAGACCTGGCCACTTTCTGAGGCCGTTCTGGAGGTCCTCTTTTGTCTCTTTTGTGAGTGGCTATAGGGGTGCTATCATGGTTGCCTCAGTATGCTGGATCAATTCAACATGCTTAGGTTTTATGGTTATCTTGCATTTGAAGAATAGCCAGAAATTGTACGGAGCCAGATCTGGTGAATAAGGTGGATGAGGACATATAGTAATGTTTTCACCACCCTGCCTTTCCATTGGATGGCCCATGGCAGCAGAATTCACAATTTTTTTTTTTTTTTTTACCAGATCTTATAAGGACTCTGTTGAAAGAGGCCATGCAGAACTACTTCTACAAGTGGCAAGAACAATTCAATAAATGTGTCCAGAGTGATGGAGATTAATAGCAATGTGTTTTTTCTATAATACATTTTAAGGATTTAAATATTCACACAAGGTTTCAAGTGCCTTGTTTTTTCTTAGTCTGTTTTTTTCCCCCCAAACGAGATCTCACTATAAGGTTCAGGATGGCCTTGTGTCTACAACAGAGTCCAGGCTGACCTTGAACCAATCACAGTGATCCTCCTACCTTGGCCTCCCAAGTGCTGAGGCTGCAGGTGTGTGTTATCATGCCCAGCAACCTCTTCTACATTGTATTAGATCTCCCGACATCAATGTGCCAGCAAATTGTAGGATAAGACTCTTGAAAACCAGCCAGGAAGCTGTCATAAGCTCTAGAGAGTGGTAGCACTCAAGAGTCAAAGGGTCAAATGAGAGACAAGGCCACTAAGTATCTGAGAGGTGGGTATTAAGACTGTCCAGAGTCACTGCAGCTAAAACACTTCCAGGGATGGCTGGTGTGTAGATCAGACCTAGATAGCTTTAATGTTGGGCTTCATGCACAGGAAATTCTCAGCTACTTAATTTATATTCTTCGTCCCAATCTAATTAATTTCAACTGTTTTAAACAACTATTGCCTTTTTTTGACCCCACAGGAGTGCAATCTATTTTTATAAGAGAATGTTTTTTAATTGAAATAGCTGCTTCTGATCTTGAAAGGGAGGCTCTTGAGGTGCCAACAGGCTCTCGCTAAGACAGCACCAGCACTCAGCCACAGCCTTGTGAAACTCTACAAGCAGCCCAATCCCCTGGGGCCAAGGGAGGGGGTGTCGCACTCTTGGGGGATCATGATTCCCTTTGGTTTTACTTTTAGGGTTCTGCTCATTCTCCAAAGTCCATTCTTAGACCAGTGTAGAAATATGAAGAACTAAGAACAGCAACTGAACAGAAAACATCTTTCTTTTTGCAAAAAAATTAACACATAACCTCAATAAACATTAAAGAATTCAAACAGAGTATCACTTTCCAGGGAAAATGATTGACTATTTTAGGAATTAGCTTCCTCCTGTCTTGAAAATGCACTTTGGGGATCCTGGTTTCTTCCTGTGCCTTGGAGTTCCCTGGACAGCGTGGGCTTTTCGTCCTGGCCTCCCCTATGCCTGGGTTGTTTGAAAAGCAACATGCAATGTGGTCCTGCCAGAAGTCACTTCTGGGCTCTGTTTAGCACTGGTAACAGTTTGGTTTTACCCAGAAAAGGAAAGGGGAGGTTGGAAGCAGGGCTGTTGTGAGGTGAGACCGTGACCCTGGTCTGGAAACACAGGGCTCTGGAAGCTTGCTTGTGGACAGTTGTGGAGCAGAAAACACCTCCGCCTTCTGAGGGACTCCTCTGCTTCCTCACAGACGCAGATTTCCTCCCGCCTCAGAGTGTATTTGATCCCTAGCTCGATCTGGCCTCTCCTTTCCTTTCCACTCAGGTTTGTTGTCTGACTCACTCACTAGACAGAGGCCCGTGGGAAGGGAAATATGGCAGTGGCAGGCAAAGGAATGGTCAGAGAGCAGCAGAGCTATGTGGTCCTAGAAATGATTTAATGCAGTGCCCGGCTGTACTGCAGGAAGTGATTTACCCAAGACCTTGAAGTGGCCCAACAGGGGAAGAACCCCGGCTTCTCTTCCCCTTTCTTCTTTACCTGTCATACAACTGCTTAAAAAGACATGATGCAGGTAGCAAAAGGCACTATTTGATACTTAATAAAGAGTGGACAATGCCTCTGGTTCTGAAAATGTAGGTTTAACAGGAATGGCTCTGCCATCAGCAAACTACCTAACTTCTCTGAGAGTTTTAGCTTCCTTCCTTGTAAAATATGAGTAATAGTCATGGTTTCCTCATGGGGTGGCTGTGTGGCTCAGGTCTGGAGTATGAGTGATTCTCAGGAAATGCTGTGAGATAAATGAAGGCCCGAGAACCCATGTACCCATGATTTTCTTAGCTATCCTGTTTAGTTAGCAGGAAGTCCATTTTCACCCCAGCCCTGGGCCTGGCATGGATCTATGGCTTGTGAATACTTGTTGAATCCACACATAGATGAAGCTCTTGGTTTCCTAGGGAATTTGCCATTTTTAGTTCATTAGTGAAACAGGCCAGGGTGGCTGTGTATCCAGGGCCCTGAGGAGGAAACATAAATGCTGAGAGGCCATAAGGGAGCCCACAGGAGGAGCACATCAGAGCTGACCTGCTGGTTCGCAAATGGAGCTGAAGTTTCAGAGTCCCTGCAGGAGCCAGAGCTGCTGGGAGCTCTGTGGTCTCCGTGGGGAGGGGGCCAGAATGCAGCCAGAATGCATTGCTATGGAACCATGCCAGGAAACAGATCTCTACAGAACAGGGCCTGAGTCTCCTAGGATTTAATTTCAGATTGGAAATAAATATTCATTGTAACTTAATTTTGTGCTTGCAATTTGTTTTCTCTTAAAAAAAGTGTTTCTCAAACTGTATAGGTTTTAGACACAGTGGCATGAGGACAAACTAATCAGGACCATCCTGCTCCTTATAGAGCGAATGCTTAAGTCCAGACCTAGCCATTAATTCAATATAAAATGAGTTTTGTGGCCTATATTGCCTTACAGGGATGACAAGGCCATGAAAGCCACAGATGTGGTTGTTGTTAAAGATTTATTGTCGTGTACTTAGACAGGAGCAGAATTTTGGGGGCAAATGAAGCTCAGAATCTAGTTCTGGGAAGAAATTAGCTTTTATAAATAAAATACTTAACCTATTTTCTGGAAACTATAATAGGATTAAGAGTTGTTCTGGCAAATTAATTACCCACCCATTTACCCAGTCGTCAGTCAAGCGTCTAGACCATTAATCAGCATTCACTTTTTATCTATTCTTCTTCTTCTTTTTTTTTTTAATGTCATGGCTGGCTCTGCCTGCCCTAGAGGTGGAGCTGGTGCAGCATACATGGTGCTGGGGATCAAACCATGGTTCCTGTGGTTGCCTAAGCTTGCCTAGGCAGGTGCTTTAGACCACTGAGCTATCTCGTCAGCCCTTTTTTACCTATTCTAATAATGATAATCAAATCAACCTATTTCCCTGTGCAATGTCTCTACCAAGACAGAATCTTTGGATTGGTCTTCTGGAGCTTTTGTTTCTTGTAGTAAGACTATAACTTTTTTTAAAAAAAGTCAGGATTCAAATAAGGCTCTTTTCACTGATGTATATCACCAAAATTATTATTTTTTTTTTATTTTAAGACAGGCTCTTATTGAGTTACTTGGTTGGCAGTGCCAGACTCAAGTTTGCCACACTGCTACTCATGCTCTGCAGCGTGCTGGACCTCAGACATGCACCACCATGCCTAGATTCTTTGATGCTCTCACAGAGCCTCCGGTATCCACTTCCCTCCCCTATGATCATCCTCTGAACCTCCATTCATAATGTACACTCTGGGGCTTTTATTCCCTCAACATTTTGCCTTGTTAAGTTGTCTGTACATTGCTGTCTTCTCTCTTTATCTGAATAGCAAGCTTTAAGGAAAAGACAAAGCAACAACAACAAAATCCAAAGGTGCAGCATCTTGCTCATCTCCTTCATCTGTTTGTCTTTTCCGGGCCTCATTCCCTGGCCCTTGGCCTCAGGGTCCCGCTCAGTGCTGGGCCATCAGCAGGACTCCATTAATTCTGGGTGATAAACTGGCTGTTTCTTTGGTGACCTTGAGAATGAGCTAGGAATTGATCTTTTTTACCTGCCATGCTGTTTCCCAGGTCACTTTGGCCAGATCAAGGCCTCCAGGGAACACAGCCTCCTAGAGCCTTAGCTCCTATAGCCATGAATTCAGCATCACAAACACAGAGCTGTGAGCCCTAATTCAGCAATGCAGAGTTCTCAACCCAGAACCAGCAGCCAGAGCCACAAACAACCTGAACTCAAAGTCATGAGCCAGAACCATAAAACAGAGTCATGAACTAGCGCCTTTGAATGTGGAGCCACTAACCCAGAGCCACTGAACTCGGAACCACAAGCCAAAAGCCCCAAACCCTGACCTGGCAGCTCAAAGGTGTGGACTGGAGCCACAACTAGAGTGACAATCCAAAGCCATGATTTCAGTGCCACAAACCAGAGTCTACGACATGGGAGAGATGTCTAGCAGCACCGGTTAGGCCAATGGCTTTGGGCTTGGTTGCAACTTTAGAGCACAGAGTGCTCTTCTGTTGCTAGAGTCTGACACTTCAAGCTCTTATTTTTCATTTACTAAAGTGAAATTTCACAGTTTTTAGAAAAACAATAGTCCATTAAGTGAAGATGAGACTAGGAGTAATCCTTTGACTACATTCCTTAACACTGAATCAGATTTTAATAGCTGATTGATCCCACCTCTCCCACTCAGTTTGTATGTGGTTTCCCTCAGTTGTTGAATCTGTTTACTCATCTGTAGAACATCAGCTTGGCAGTGGTCAGTGATGAAATGCACACTTCCAGTTGCACTTGAGTGTCCAATGAAGTGCCTGAGACCACTGGTAAGATTTTGTAACCCTCTGGCTAGAAGCAGAGACCATAGGACCTTTCTAAAGATAGCAGTTTCCTTTAACTCAGGAATGTGAGAAGCGGGGAGTCAACCTTTGGGCCAAGTTGTTTCTGGAGGAAATAGCTCTGGTGAGTCCTCTTTCTATTTGGGTGACTATAAGCCAACTAGCTATTGGGATTGATTTATTTGCTTATTATTACTGCATGTTTGCAGTACCTAATGATTAAACTTACCGTGGGGAATTGGTACCTGCACATAACTCATCCTAATTCTTATTTGGACCTCTCTTTCCCATCCTTCCCTGGTCCTTTCCATTCTTGATCCCCTTCCCACTGAGCTATATCCTCAGCCATCTTCATTTGAAAAGTTTCTATTTCTATTTTTTCTTTCAATTTTTTTCATCTTTTGTCCCCTCACTTTTTTAAAACAAAACCAACTTAATCTGAAACTTTTATATGAATCCAAATATAAACATTTTAGCTTGAGATTTTAATATGTTTAATTATGTAGCATTAGATAGGGTAAGGATGGATGTAGAGAAAGGGTACAAGTTTTGTGAAAATGTATATGATTGCCTATCTCATGGTGATGCATGAATATCCAGGAGGCACTTGTACAAACCTAGCTAGGATATGAGGTCAGCCATTGGGTCTGGCTTCTTGTCCTAAGAAAGAGACATGGTAAGAGGAGACATGTGAGGAGGCTATTGCTAGTACAACACACAAACTGCTTTGTAGGGACTTTTTTATATATATAGTAGAAGGAGTACTCTCTCAAATAATTAAAAAACAGTATAGTGTAGTAGGCATGGTGTGGTATGGTATTGTATGGTATAGTATGTATGTAAACCAGAAATGTAGTGGCTTGTGGTCATTATCAAATATTATGGTTCTAGTCATAATGTCAGTGGAGTGGATTTGTTTACACCAGCATCACCAGACATAATGATAACGCAGGGCACAGCTGCATGATTTGTCTACATTTTCTCTAGGCAACAGGGATTCTTTAGCACCACTAAATGTCACAGGACCACCATTGGGTATGAGGCTTGTCATTGACAGGAACATCATGTAGCACCCAACTGTATTTGTCCTTTACTTTCTACCTTTTTGCCAGGGAAGATGTGTTAAATCTGGTGCAGCTAATAAAATAAAACTAAGACTATGTATCCTACAGATTGTTGGAAAATATGTGCTCAAACATGTTTTGTGATCGTCTGGTGCTGCATGTATTGTGGTAAATGTTATAACAGTAAACATAGCAGTTCTGTCCACTCATATTTGGCTGGGGGATTCCTAGGGCACATATGGGCCTGATGCTGTGGCAGCACTCAGAGAGGTAGTGGTAAGCTAGGGAAGCAGGCCCTAGGCCTCTGTTGCTGGAGTAATCCACTCGTGGTACCCCTCTGGCCATTCACTTTGGTATTACCTAGACCATGGTCCATGCGTGATCTGACCTGTGGATGCATAGGTCCTTTTCTCCCTTTCTTAGTTTCTCTTCTGATCCCAATTCCTTTGAGTCTAGGGCTTTCAACGCAAGGGAGCTCGTTAAACTCCTACTTTCCACAGTGGGGCCCATTGGTCCATTGAGCAGAGCACAGGCTTTGGGAAGACAAAGGTGTTTATTTTACCTGTTGGGAGGAGTGGACCAGGTTTTGCAACTCCAGGGCAGTCTACCAGTGGGTGGTGGTGATCCAGTTACTCCTTTATTCTCTCATATGTCACCCCATGTGGTTTATGCACATATTCCTTTCAAAAAATGCAGAATTTCTGTTTCTCTTCTCAAAAGAATTCTTGCTCTGTGTCATTAGGCATAGAAAAAACTTGTGAAGTATGTGGCAGACAGAGCAGATGTTGAAGCCCCTCCCCCTCATTTAGCATATAGGGATGCTCTGTGGAAGCATTTAACAACTTTTATTTAGGTACATGCCTGAGCTTGGAAGGGAGACGAAAATCCACAGGTGCCAGAGAAAAGGAGCAGAAAGCTTGAGGGGCACATGAAGCTGGCACCGGGAGAGTAGGTGTGTGTTTATGCTCCGTGTGGGAACGGGAACTGAGACCTGGCCTGTGAGAGGTAGGGAGTTAAAAGGGAGACCTTCCATTAAACCAAAGGGCTGCCCTTTCCTTGAAGAGAAGACTGGAAATAATTTGACAAACTGGGGAGCTTGCCATCTGTTGGAGACCCTGCACAGAACTAATGTCACCTGAGAGAAATCCAAATTCCAAATATGAATCATGCATGGATATATTCAGTCATAATATTACCTTACATTTATTCTGCAGAATGCCAGTCTGATAAATAATTCTGAGGCCTCTCTAGGGATGAATCCACAATAATCCCTGTTGCTGATATGCTTAATACAAAGAAAAAAATCAGATCACAGCAGGAAACAAATTCCACAAGGGGAAGATATTCAAAGTAGGAAATAGCAAAATGAGTACTCCAAGAAATAGGTAAAGTCAAATGATCAAGGCAAATGTGGAAACCCCTCCTCCCACATTCCCAAGGTCGGAATGCTCAATAGAAAATGTAAAATTTTTCATTTAGATAATAGCTGAGCTTGAAAGGAAAAGAAAAAGCCTTTAGATACCAAGAAAAGAAAAGGAAGGGGGAGACCCATAGAGGGAGGGGTGGGGAGAGGGGGGAGGAGAGTGGACCAAACATAAAACAAGAATCTGCAAAACATGACAATGCTGAGTGCTTACTCAATGCCAGGACTCTTATCAATGTTTTGCAAGTGTTACTCTTTCCCCAGGTCAAGTCAGAGAGAGTTGCTATCTACCTTTTATAGCTGAGAAACCTAAGGTGCATATTGGCTCACTAAGCTCAGACAGTTTGAAAGATCAGGGTGGGGTGAGAGCAGCTGATTTGGCAAGAACCTGTCATCTAGCCACCTGCATTTCCCTGCCTTCCCAGCTTCTTCTGCTGTCAGGTGTGGTCACCTGACTTTATTCTTGCCAATGGCATGAGAACAGAAGTGACAAGTGACCTTACTGAGCTGGTACCTGGAGACACTGGGGTTTCTCCCCCAAGATCCGTTTTCCCATTTGTGATAGTGCCCCACTTTACCCATACACACAAGGATACCCTTCAGCAATGACATTGATCAGAACTGCTGAATCACTCTTATACTGCTGGTCTCAGATTATTGCATGAAAGAGGAACTCTTGCCAATCTTGTTTATGCTTATGAGTTATGGTTTGGTCCAGTGCTTCAGCTTTAGTTCCTCTTGAATATCAGTCATGCTGGTCAGATCAGTGGCCTGGCAGGTGACCATACTCAGCATCACACCATGAATATTCACTACCATAGGAAGACAGCTGGTTGAAGGAATAGGAAGCAGCCAAACAGAACAGGCCAGAACAGAATAACTTTGCAAAGAACCAAATAGAATTTTCATAAATGAAAATCTTGGTAACCATGTATGATAGAACAGGCCTGTTGTCTATCACTCTGGGAGTATGAGTTCAACTTGAATAACTTAGCAAGATCCTACTTCTAAATGAATGAATGAATGAATGAATACATAAATAAAACTTGAGATATAGCTCAGTACAAAAGTTTTGGTTCAATCCCAAGTACCACAAAAGAAAAAAGAAAACAAAAGCAAGCAAGCAAACAAGCAAAAAAAAAAAAAAAAAAAAAAAAAAAAAAAAAAAAAAAAAAAAAAAAAAAAAAAAAAAAAAAAAAAAAAAAAAAAAAAAAAAAAAAAAAAAAAAAAAAAAAAAAAAAAAAAAAAAAAAAAAAAAGAAAAAGAAAAAGAAAAAAGTGAAGTAAAGGAAAAAAAAAAACACGGTGGCAAACTATTATTTGAGGAGTGTTAGGGGAAGAGTTTGCCTCTGAGCACTAGTTGAATAAGCAGATCGTGATGACACAATCAGGGGCAAAGGGTGAGAATTATGGGGAGTTTGGAAGAGCCCAAAGAAGGGAAATTATGGGGACCTGTGGCTGTAGAGAGTGAAGACCAGGCCTCCCATGATGGGTGGCCATTTTCAGCTCTTTGGAGGCCAGCGTCCTACTGAAGATCTGCCCTTCAGTAGGCATTAGATTCCCTCAAGCTCTGCAGGATCCTCCAGGTTCAGGTAAGTGTTTTCCCTTGCTCTTCTGGTGATCCAGTGGAAAGGGCCATGGGGACACCCTGAGTAGGCATTCCTAACCAAAAGCATTTATTTGCTTGACCTTGCTCAGAATGCCACTCTCCAAGGCAGGGCTGATACATGGAAAGGAAAAGGTACATGGGCCTGGAAGGATGTACTGCAGCCTGGTTTGAAATGGCCTTTGCCACTGCTAGGTGTTTCAGCCAACCTTTACAGCCACTTCAGAGCATCCTTTGGAGATGGTGAGGATTTGTAGTGGCCTCTTGCTCCTAATCCTTTGCTCGCTGGGTCTATATCCCACTCTTTCTTCATATCCCTGGTCTGATGGATCTCACAGAATCATTGTCTGGAGCTCTCCTGGCAGATGAAAGCCACAGGAATGCTGGCCTTGAGGGATGAGTGAGAAATGGCACTGGTTTATCTAGGACCAAGGATTTTGTGAGACTAAATCTTCATCCCTAAAGTGGATAGTCTCAGGAAATTGGCATAGTTGGATATTCTGCCGAGGAGATGTGTGCTGGACCATAATATACCTGCTCCAAGGAGTGGCTCATGGTAATTGAGGAACTTAGATTGGGTTTGCAACTAGTGGAGTGAATGAATATAATCAACTTTGACTGAATTCTCTCAATTTCATCACTTATTTTTTCTCTCTTCCTGAATGTGGAGCAGAGGGGAGGAAAGCTGTGGGCAGGTATGCATCTCACAAGTGTGACAGTGATAGCCAACACATGGGCAACCCTCACAACTCATTCCTTCAGACAATTCCTGAAGCTTAGTTTTTCAAATAATCATGTAATCCTGAGATACCAAGACTAACATGGCCCATTTATAAAGTGTGGTAAAATTATAACAAACGTTTAGTTTTTAAAGATGAGTACAATGAGAGTGACATTGTCATTGATCCACTTCAAAATATTTCTCCTCCCTTAGAACATATTTATCCCATAGTTCCTTCCCCTTCTGAAGCAGCTCTGGGAGTCCTCGCTCCTGAATGTCTTTGGTTGTGTTGCCGTGGTTGTCTGATGCCCTGAATCAATGCAAAATTCTTCCCTTTCATGATTATCTTGAGTCTGGAGAAGAGCCAGAAGTTGCACAGTATGAGACCTTGTGAATAAGGCAGATGAGGATGCACTATTTTTATGAATGTGCTTTTCTATTGGGAGGCACTTGGGAACAGTGTGCTTTGGCTCACACCTCATAAAGACACTCACAAATGGGAACTTCCAGAACCACTACAGAAAGCGGAGAGGATGATGGGATAAGTGTGTTTGAAGTGAGGAGTATTTTAAGGGGGCTTATTGGCAGTATGTCTTTTACTGTAGTATATATTTTAAAAATTATAAATTCACTGCATATTTCCATTACCTCTTCTATTTCCACACTATTTGAGTCAATGCAATGCTACCATGGTCTGTGATTCTAGACTGTCTCTTGGAGGAGAATGGCTTAGGACCAGTGCTATTTCACCAGCATATGGCCAACTGTTGGTGGGGGATTCATTTGTTTCTTCTATAAGATCTGATTCCAATATTTTGCCTGGGAAACAGGTCTGTACTATATATCTGCTCTAGATTTATCCATGATAGGCTTTTATTTCCTTGTCTAGGCCCAAGGGAAGTGCACCCATTAGTGGTATTAGTGGGAGAAAGAATAAGATGTGTGTAGCCAGGTGTCTGCTGGAGTTCATTTGTACTAGGTCCTAAGAGACAGTAGTCTAAAAGAATTCAAAAGGAGCCAACTGCAAAATTTTCAGAAAATCTTTAGAATCTGTCATTAGAAATTAAACCTAGCAATTATTAAATTTGTATATTGTGCACATTTATAATTAAATTATTTTAAAAATAAAAGTAATAAATGCTTAAAGCTCATCTCTCCCTAATTATCGTTCCATTATGTGCTCAATGTTACACTATGTTTATGCTATCCTTAGTTGCCTAGTCATTGCCACAATGAAACACCCAACAAAAGCTACTTTGAAGAAAGGTTTATCAGGCACACACCTCATGGCCTGGTGAGCAACAGCAGCAAGATGCAGCCAGGAACACAGGGAGCTGGGTGACGTTAGGCTTGCTCCTTTCATAATGATCCTCTGGCACTCACTGAAGGTTGCACCAGAGCTGCCTTCCAAGGGCTGCCTGCAGGGACCTCGTGACTTCGCCTCTTAAAGGTGTCACAGCACCCTCTAGGACCACACCTAGGAACCAGTTTTCAATCATAGAAACATCTGTGGGGACACAGAGAAACCACTTCCAAACCACTGCAACCTGCAAGGTGGGGATGCTCTATGCTTAACTTCCTGATGCTGTGTTCAGTGTTGTCCAATTGGTGGCTGACAGGTGGCAAAGTATTTGCATCAGAGATATCAGCAAACACCAAAAATGGGCTTCCTGCCTTCTGAAAGCCAGTTGTTAAATATATACTATTATAATATTGCATAGAGTTGTCATTTATTGAGGACCTATTATGTGCTAAATGTGCTAAGCATAATTAGGAAAGGCTTGTAAATTCATTTTTCATTTTATTCAATCCATAACCATGGATTCATTATTCACAAAATTACAGATATCAGTACCCTTATCATCACTATTAGTTAGCATTCATTACCTGATTATGGTGTACTTGATGTTCTTTTAAGTACTTTACATTTTTTAGCTGCTTAACCCTTGGGATGATCCTTTGAGAAATATTATTATTTTCAACTTGCAAATGAGAAACTGAAAAGTTAGATAATTTTCACAGATTCACACAATTGATTGTTGGCAAACTCACATTGAAACCTCATCAATATGACTCCAGACCTTGTGCTCTTGTTATTGGGTTCTGGGGCTTAGGGGTCTCCTTGTTGAGGTGGTTTCTAGGTTCTCTTTGAACAAAGAATTGGACAAAATAAGTATAAAAGGTAGCAAGGTTTTGTTTACTAAAGATAAGAAAAGAGAAATAGGCTCTGGCGAGCAAGATTGGGCCAAAAGTAGAAAAAGGAGCCCACTGCTCAGCATGAGGGCTGACGACTGAGACAGAGACAACACAGTAGCGGAGCTCAGTGTCTCCCTTTCAGGCTGACGTCAGGACCAGGCTATCCTATGGAAAACTCGCGTGCATTCTCCCAGGAAACCTGAACATAGAACTCTGTTCCACATGCAGGGCTTTCGGAACCATTCTGTGCATGTGTCCTGGGGCTTTGCGAGTCACAGATTGTGGCCCACTTCCCAGCTAGCCTGCCTCACTCTTCCCAGTTCTGTCACTTCTGTTGCTGTTGGCATGGTGGAAGTTGCAGAGAACAGAAGTCTCTGCTCTCTTGGGGCTTCCATTTGGATGTATGGCATGGGGGACACAGACAGTCATCCATGTTTGCATGAAGATGTAGATGGTACATGGTGGTAAACACCCTGAGGTAAAAGTAAAGCGAAGAGTGGTAGAGTGCACTAAAGTGTGTGTGCATGTATGTGTGTGTGTGTGTGTGTGTGTGTGTGTGTCTGTGGGGGGTATTATGTCAGCCATCTTGTTTTAGTGTTGTCCCCATTCTACAGATGAAGAAACTAAACCTCAGAGATGCTAAAACTGCAACTAAGAATACATAACTTACATCTGCCTATCCCATTTACTCCCCACCCCTCCCTTCCTGTGCTGCTTCTTGCTCATAGGTTACCAAGTCTGTCTACCAAGCTGGTGTTTCCTGTACAGGCTGAGCTCAGCTGGAATCTTCCCTGTGTCTATCTACTTATGCCTCTCCATCCCTCACAGCCACAGGCGGGTAAACAAGTGTACGACTCGCAGTGGTGCTGAAGGCCGGTGGCTTGGGAGCCACTGAAAAGCGTAAATGTAGGATGGGCCGCATTTTCCTTTCCTGGTCACCAAGCAGGCTTAGGCTGTGGAAACAGACTTATTGAGGCTAATGTAGGTCACAGGTGGGGAAGGCCAGGAACTGACAAAGAGTTTAACTGGATCCCATTAGCACTCGAAACAAGCTCGGTGAATAGGCATTGTGGGGCTTGTGGGAATTGCTCTTTAAGGCATCCCACATTGCTCCACTGGAAATATTGTATTTAATGTCAACTTGATCTAACCTTTAGTTTTGGTGGCATTTACTAATTCGATGACAGCAACCATTTCTCACTTCTGCAGCTTAATAGAAAACTCAAACCAGTTGTTAAGCCCACTGTAGCCCATGCAGAAGAAAAAGTCTAAAATGTATGTCCCACAGCCTGGGAATGGATGCACTGCACAGGATAACTTCCATTATTTTGGGTCATTTAAAATTCTGACACCAGGGAAATCATAGGACAAAGCATTAGTATTAGTATTCAGGGTCCCTGATCACTTGGTGGCCACCATCTAGTGTGCTGGCTTTCCTCTGCCATTGTCACAGATTTTCAACAATTTCACATTTTAATAGCACATTCAGGTGACTCAGCTGTTGCCTATAGTTAGGTATAAATCTAGGTGGGTTCCTCTGCATTCTTTGTTTGTGTGGTTACAACACCAAAGTCAAGCTATTGTCTGGGTTGGGCTCTCATTGGGAGTTTCTGGAGAAGCTTCTAGGTGCAGTCAGGTGATTAGCAGGGTTCAGTTGCTTGAAGCTGTAGGTGTTTCCTTCCTGACTGCCTGCTGGGTGTTGCTTTCACTTCTGCAGGCAACCCATTTCCCTGGTTCCTGGTCTCTTCCCTGTCAAAGACAGCAATGGGAGGGTGAGTGTCCTCACATTCTGAATCTCTTTGATCTTCCTGCCTCATCATTCTTGTTTCTAGATGGAAAATATCCATCCCCTCCCCCTTTTTCAGGTACAGGGTCTCACTATGCAGGTTGTACTTATAGTGATCCTCCAGTTTTCAGCCTCCCCAGCACTGGGGGTACAGGGGTGTGCCACCATGTCCAGACTTGGTTGCTAGCTCAGCGTGCCCAGGGGCTGGGCTGGCACAACATGCAGTACCAGGGATCAAACTCCAATATTCCCAGTTTTGAATACTAATGTGATTCAATTGGGTCTGCCAGGATAGTTCATGCCACCCTCCCTACCCTAAGGTTTGTAATCTTAATTAAACCTGCAAAGTCTCCTCTGGCATATAGTGTAACACTCAGGTTCAGGGGACTAGGAGGTGGGCATCTTGGGAGGAGATCATTCTGCTTATCCTACTTGGCATCTCCTTGACCCCATGGAGCTCAGCTGCTTGACTCACAGGTCTCTGCAGGTAATATCCATGCAGGTTCTTAATTGTCAGGGATGAGATCTGTTTTTGGGTGAGAATGAACACATGTTTAGCTAGTTCAATAAATTTTGTGTGCAATAGATGTTTCCAGCTATGATTGCGACTATTAATCTTATGATATCCCCTATAGGAATAGTCATTTTTTTTCACAGTTTTTATTGGACATTTACCATGTACCAGGCACTATGCTGAATACTGAGGATACAAAAATATACTAAAGGTTAGAAAATAAAAATATTATGAAGGGAAGTAAAATACGAGAAGGTGAAAGGGAGAAGTCTTGTGAGGGACAAGGTGTTTGTAGTTTAAATAAGCATGTTCAGGTGAGAGCTCCCTGGGAAGCTGAGCTTTGGGCAGAGTTGAAGGAGGGCTGTGGAAGCTGGGAGGAAATACAGGTAGTCTGCATAGATATAGAGTTTCTGAAGGCTGTTTATCTATGGAATTGAATGAGCTCTTGATGGGACTGAATTAAGATACACAACAGAAAAGCTGAATTCTATGGGAACACAGCTGAGGGGGAAGAAGAGGAGGAATGGCCATGAGGGGACATGGGCAAGTGGCCTGCAGTCCCACCATGACCAGGAGAGTTGAAGGGAAAAGTGCCTCCCAGGGAAGGGCTTTTTCATCCGTACTGATGGACCCAATGTGCTGGGCATGGATAACTGATCTCTGGGTGTGGTGGCTCAGATCTCTTGTTTCTCTCCGAAGGGAATCACATGCTGTTCAGAGAATCTCAATAGAAAATGGAAGTGGAGGTGAGGGAGACAGCAGTAAGCACAGGCAGCTAGGATGCGCAGAAGAGGAGCAAAGAGGGGAGGAAAGACGTAGCATGTGTGTGCACCTCGAATGGTGTTTATGGTCAAGGGCATGTCCAAGACTGGATGGCATGTTTGCTTGCCTTCCAGTGAGCATGAGGAAGCAGAGAGGAAGATGTAGAGAAGCACCTGAGTGATGTGGACATCAGATCAGGAGGAAGGGTGGTCCTGAAGAGTGGATGGACAGCTCATCAACTCAACATGATATGCAGCAGGGGTCCACGCCGAACTCATTGCCATAAGCACAAAAAGCAGCTAGATGTACAGACAGAGGACTGTGCACGTGCTCTTCTGGTGGCTTCTAATTTCCCAGGGAAATGGGAAGGAAAGCCTTGGCTCCTATCTTGCTGTGGCCATTGGCATGAAGGAACTAAGAGCCAAAGAACTACCGGGCAAAAATGTGGGTTCCAGCAACCACCCTGTTAAAGAGGAAATTCTCTCATCATCACACACTTAGAAGATGTAAAATTGAATTTGAGGAAGAGAGCTAGAGATCGTCCTTACAGACATTTCTTCTTAAGCACTCATTTTATCAGTATCATTAATCGTTGCCTCAGTCAGTGCAATTCTGTATCAGTCGAGATCCTGGTTAAAAGCAACAGGAACTCAAATGAACCTGAATGTAAATAAAACAGACCTTGCCTTAGTGAAAATCCAGAAGTAGGTTGTCCAGAGCTGGCTCACTTGCAGTGCTTGCTTAGGTCCTGGGACTTGGGCTTCTTGCATCTCTTCCCTAGCAAGTGGCTTTCATCTCCATCTTAGCTTGTGGTCCAAGATGGCAGCTCCAACAGTCACCAACCAGTCCTCTGCATGCTGGAAGGAGGAGAGGCTGAGGAGAGAGTAAAGGGCACACGGCAAACTTCAGAGTTTTGTTTATATCTTTTTGGACTGAAGTTATAGGGCTGCATTCAACCACAAACAATGTAAAGAAATGTGACTTCTATCTAAGCTGTCATATCTTCCCTTTCTTTTATTTATCCTTTTCCCCATCTCAGTTTTTCCTTACACTTACCTTTGAACAGATTATTGTACT